>JAHWFP010232440.1:0-28803 GCA_023313725.1 Lithobius niger | reverse complement strand
ATGAGTCCACCAAATTGGCAACGTAAAGTAGGTCCGTCTTATTTTTTTGTTGTTGTGTTTCGGCCAAGATGGCGTCCGCGCGCACACATACACGTGAACTCTCGTTGACGATAGTAAAAAGTTAGACAGGAAAACCTGAGCCGAACGAAAATTGGCATCGCCTGTACGGCCACTTTCAGTTTAAATTTTTGGAAAGGGGGTGGAGGGATAATGAAGAAAACAGTTACCAAACTGTAGGGAAAAAAAACAATTCTAAGACTTTTGAAACCAGTCCGGTTTTATGGTTGTTTTCCCTTGCACAAAACAAGCCATTTTATGAAAATTTTGGCATGGAATTCCAAGACAAAAAATGCCATTTTTAGCACTGGAATTTTCTAAAAATGCGAACCAGTTTACAAAGAATGAAGTGGGTTACTCAGTAAGCATAAGAAAAACGTAATTTTTTGATGGGGGTGGGGTTCAGCTGCATGGGGCGGAGGATGTCAAGTTATTTTACACAGTTTCGTACGTTCACGACCCTAAAAAAATATATCTTACCACCCCTCCCCCCTCCCTCAGTGAAGGTTCAAGTATAATCTGGAACCCCCCACCAAACAAAATAAGCTTTTCTTATGCTTCCTGAAGCTATCCGCACATGATTTTAAATAAGCCTTAATACAAGGCTGAGTAACCAAAAACCAATGTTCTCGAAAGCATTAAATATCAATACAGACAGCACGTAGCCTGCATGAACGGAACGGAATAAAAACGAAAAAACACCACCTTGTGCAGAAATTCAGAAAGTCGTGATCAACCCATTAGGCGTAATCATTACTTTTACCTAGTCAGGACTTTTGGTACACTACCTGCTGCTTTTTAGACAGTTGTGTCGAATTGTCTTATACTTCTTTAATTGCTCCTACCTGTTGCATTTTAAAGATTAAACGTATATTTTTGCCAGGAATGCTTATCGGTTTTTCTTACGTTACACATGAATAGGCTATCTTCAGTCAGTATGTGGTTGTGGAGGCCAAACTTTAAAAATTTCCGCTTTACTGACACCGAGGAAAACCACAAGTTCATTCAAGTTCATCTGTATGAATGGGCTGCTACACTTCGCATAGGCCCCATCGTCCCATAGGTTTATTGAGTAAAGCAGGTGAAGCAGGTGGCGACATCTTGCACCGACACCAGACTACACCAATGCTAGGAAGGAGCCTAGAAGCCTGCCATGACAGCCAAGGCGAACCCTGATTAAATGTGCTATATCAACACAAAATGCAATTATAGGCCCTATTTTTTACTTATTTTATTTGTCAAAAGCGCTCCGCTATCGGCGCGAAACTACCAGCATCGATGTCTTCACGCGGGCGTGTGGTGAGTGTGCGTGGCTGGAGGCGACATCTAACGAGAATGCCAAACATCAAAGACATCTCTGGAAGGCCAACTGAGATACAGCGTGCTGCGCTATTCTCGGATTGTGACAACGCAACAACAATCGGAGACAGTGTGAAAACATGTCTTCCTACTAGACAGCTATATTTTAAACCTCTTCTGTATTTTGATACATGGCAGTATACCGACTTTTGCAATGATAAATGCAAAAAAAATGTGACATGCCCTGTCATACCTCCAACACAGTCATCGAAATTTTGTCGGTCACGAGTTCAGTCCCTCCGTTCTCTCCCCACTCCGCCAGAAATAATGACCGGTCTCGAAGCTAAGCCTCACAGTTATTGTGTACGCGGTTTATATTGAGTCCTGCAGGTATTTTATGAGCAGCTACGTCTTCCTGGAGGGAGCGGTTTTAATCGACGGCCGCCATTGTTTTTGTAACCATCTCGGATATCAACAAGGCACTCTGCTACCAAAAACATACAATTGATTACCTGTGTCGTTCTAGGGCGAACTCAAGATAGGCCGCGGACACTATAGGAAGTGCTTCTCATTGAACTCATAACACATATTATAAAAACAGACCTACCTAAACGAAGCCAATGGATGGTGTAAGGAAGAAAAGTGACTTACCTAAAACGAAAAAAAAAAGTAGAAAAATGTTAGCAGATGACGTATGAACATGGAATTACGAATGGTGTTTCCAGTAGAATAATTTATACAAAACTAGTACGCAATGCAAAACAACAAACCACAAATTTACTCTATCATACGCTCTTTTAATTTTATTATAGTATTTAGATGACCTGCAATAAAACGTTTGGCAACATGGTCACGTAATTTTTTAGGACATTTTCAGTGGTGTCTAGTGATTACAAAAAAAGGCCTAGCCGCAGCGGAATTTAATTATCATTTATTTGACAATTTTCTCATTATTGTAGGTGCCTTAGATCAAAAGGAACAAAGGAACAAACACTCACGCATATCCTACATTTTTAATGATGCAGTTTGGACAATTTTTTATTCTGATACCAATTTTCTTACCCTTTGGGACCCTGTAAAAGTTTATTATTTGTAATAGCAAAATGATTACAGCTTTTTAAAATCTAGCTGCAATGGAACTGAAACTTGCAGCAATTGTCATCCACCATTAAAGCAGAATATTGACTGTAACGTTGTGGTACCATCAAAGACTTTTTTTTCTGAGAAATTGTCATTTATCAGAATGTTTATAATGTTGTCTAGGAAACCATTTTTTTTTATGATTTAGAAAATGCGCAAGACAATAAACCAACCCAGCATGCCAAAAACAAGCTTTTCTAATGCTAAGGGAAGATTACGGTCAATTACCATGAAAACTTTTATTTTGTTGTCGATAAATGAGCGCATTTCGGAGAGTACACCTTGGCGGTTTGTCGCACTGTCACTGCAACCACGGCCCAGAATGCGAGAGCGACAATTTTTCTAGGTCATGAGCACGCGACATCACAGGGCCCTTCTCTTCCTGAAAATTCCAGAGGTGGCGAAGGTAGGACTCGAACCCGGTACCTCTAGCACATGAGGCAGTCGTGCTAACCAGTGCTTCGACTTACAGGAAATTTTTCCCTTTGTAGGGGAAAAATGCTATTCAAAAGGGGGAGGGGGAATATTAAACATGGCGGGGAATCGAACCCAGGACCTTTGAAATCAAAGGCCAAGGTCCTACCGCTGAGCCAGACTGACACGGCCTAAAAGGAAACGTCCATAGGCAGCATTTAACACATGCATGTATACATATAAACAAACACTTTCCAACCGCCACTGGAGGGACGCTTATTTGCCGCGCCATCCTCCAAGTGAAACGAATGGAACACTTAAACGTGAAATAAGGATTAAAGACGGGAAAGCCAAAGGCTCACAAGAAATAACTAAATACAGATGCAAACCTATTTACGTTGCCTTTTGGACTTATATGTCAGACTGCCTGAGCGGGGAATCGAACCCATTTTGTCTGCAAAATGCCATTTTTTTTTTACTCACTATCTTCTATTCATCCTTACCCACCATTTCGAAACGTGTACTCCAACAAATGCGTGTTAACATTTTAAGGCCTAACCCAACCCCAATTTCCAGTTTTGTTAGTGTTTATTTCTGGTTAGTTGCAGGTTTATTAAGGCTAACATCGCGAAAATTGTGGGGAGTACTAATTTTTACAGGTCCATCCCCTGTAAAAATATATCACTTCTGACAAGAACGGCAGGAGGACTATAGTTCTAATCTAATAAAATAAGTAGTCGTCTGAATTTTATTTTCAAGTTGCGTCAATAGTTGGCGCTCCTGTGCCATTAAAATGGGCTCATATTTTTTTAAATTAGGAAATGTAAAAAATAGTGGTGTAATTAATGAAAGAAAATTAAATAAGGGAAGTAAAAAGGGGAACTTTTTTTGCACAATGGAAAAAAAGTTAATTTTATTTTTACTCGGGGATATGCTGTAAGCGAGAAGTGGAGCACTGGTGGCTAACCAGGCTACCAAGCCCTAATACAACTTGCCCACGTTAAAATTACACAACGAATTCCCCCAATTATCTGATAATTTTTGCCGAAGTAACGCCACCCTGCAACGTGGTATTGCCGCACCAAGTACCACTCGTGCCCAGTTTATTTATTGATAAGTTTCCTCAAATCAGTCGTTAGATTCCCAAGCTGACAAAAACCTCACACAAGTGTTGGGCGTTTTTTTTCTTCCAGTAAAGAATGGAACTTATCAATATTAAATTAGGCTCTCGTGGCGTTAATAATATTAATTTATTCAGTGTTTACAGACGGAGCACGAAGCAATAAATGCCTGTGTGCACTGAGGGAACGTAGAGAAAAAACACAAAAAACGAAAAGCAAAACACAATAAATCCTGGTCACCTAATTTTATTTACGTATTTCTAAATTATCGTAATGTTATTCACATTGCCGAGAATAAGGGCCTACCTTGCCAAAAAGATACAGTTTTTCTTAACTGTTTTCTCATTATGTGTGTGCTACTGATGGTTCTATGGCTAAAGTGGCATTTCAACAAAACTCATTCCTCTCTTGCCATAAGAGCTTCTCCATACTGGTGTTTGGAACCAAACATTATTATTCCTTTGAGGCCTAGTAACAAGTATTTCATTGCGCTTACTGTAGTAAAACTTTGTGATGGCACTGTAGGCGAATAATTGTTTAAATGTACAAATTTGGTTTTCTTTAATTAAAAACTTCAGCCGTTGTTTTGTCGGCTGCATTGTTAAAAAGTGCTTTTTCTGCTTTACTTAGAGTTTCTGAAGTCTGTTATAAGTTGTCCGAGATAGATCCAATAAAAATCATAATAATTTATTCAGCATCTGCAATACATAACGTAAAACAGTCAAAGCACGAAGCAAACGCTTGTATGTGCACTGACACAGTCGCAGTATTAATAATAATAATAATTAGCATTATTGCTCTAAAATTAGTAATACGCCAAGAAAGGGTTTCCTGGGAGACCGCCAATAACTTTACCATTACAGATGTTACGTACTTAAAATTACATCATTAAAAGCAAGGTTGAAAAAAATCGCATCAAAGGATACATCGTCAAATGGAAAAAACGAGTTTCACTAATTGTAAAGTACATTTTTAAAAACATCAGTGGGTGGCCAGGTTAGGTTGGGTTTTAAAATGTTTTAGGTGGGGGAAAGGAGAAAGATAGAAAACTTAGGGACAATTATCGGGAGGGAGAAGGTGGACCTTTAAGCACCACCCGTTCAACAATTTCTTTCAAATATTAAGTGATGAGGCCGAGACAATGCTATCACTCAAGGAATTCCACACTGTGGCGACTCTTACAGCGAAGAAAGCTTTCCTACAATTAGGATTTAATCTGGGGACTACAGGCTTGAATCGGTGGCCCTTAGTTCCTTCTCAGTACTGATCTCGGAGGGTAGCTCAAGCGGCCGCAAGCAACATATAATTTTGTAAGTTAAAATTAAATCTGTGTTAAGTCTCCGCAGTTCAAATGTGTCCAATTTTAAGATTTTAAAACGCTCGCTGTGTGGCTTCTTTCACGAACCGGGATGGGATTTCGTGTAGCGCCTCTGGACCGATTAAATGTGATCGATATCTTTTAAAAGGTTCGGTGACCAGACCTGGCATGCACACTCAAGAATTGGACGGATGTACAACTTATAAGCCCACGGCTTAGTATTTAAATTTCCAGACGTGAAGCAGCGATGGACAATGGCTAATCTGTGGTTGGCCATCATTGTGATAAAATTACAGTGTGTGAATAACCTGGGATCTGATTTGAACCAACCTTCTAGGTCTTTAAACTTTTGTATAGTAACTTTCAAGTACGAACTGCGGATAGAATAATTCGGATAGTTAGTTGCTTTCCTACACAGACGCTTAGGCACTAATGTCTTGAAAGGGCGGTGGTTGCCGCACATCCAATCAAGAATGCACGTGATCAATTTCCAGTTTCAGCTGATAACAGTCAGCCCTCGAAATAATTTGGGCATGAAACTTTAGATCACCACCAAATTTTTCTTGATACACCAATGTGTTACTACACGTAAGATCGTTAAGGAAAAAGACGAATAACAGTGGACCAAGGACCGATCCCTGTGGTACACCACTGATGACTTTTGTAAGATTAGAAAGCTGCTCGTCGATTACTACTCGTTGTGTTCGGCCGGTAATGAAAGCTTCAATCCATTCCAGCAATTTGCCGTCAAATCCGTAAAATTTTAATTTAGAAAGCAGTTTCGAGTGCACCACCGATTCAAAAGCTTTTGAAGCTACCGGTAATTGCTCCAGTTCTAATTGTGCAAACAATATCACGTGACATAGCCTACCTAACGCCCGATTAACGCAGCGATTGAAGTGGGAACGATCCATCTCCGATTCGTAAATTAAAATTCCTGTGAGTACATGAGACGACGCATGGAATAAAATTTTACATTTGCTGAAAAAGATTTTAATTTGTAGGACCAGGACGGTTTAGTCCAAAGCGAGGCTCCCGTAAATTAAAAGCAACCACGGCAGTGCCTTGCAATTGTTAATGAACGTCGCAAGCATTGGACAGTTATCCATTTTGCGTTAAATTTTACATTTTACATTAAATTTTAATGCAAAATTATCTTTTAAAGACGGAAAGCTAAAGGCTCAACAAGAGTTAAACAAATACAGATGCAAACCTATTTACGTTGCCTTTTGGTCTTATATGCCAGACTCAACGGTGTTATAGTATGGCTCAACGGTATAGGACATCGGCCTTTGGTTTCAGATGTTGTGGGTTCGATTCCCCGCTCAGGCAGTCTGACATATAAGTTCAAAAGGCAACGTAAATAGGTTTGTATCTGTATTTATTTAAAATTATCTTTGTCGAAATCCTTCTTTTAACGAGTTTTTAAGTAAAAACAACAGAAATCGTTTCCTAACCATTTATTTGTCATTTGTCTCGCAGTCGCCACCATTGCAAGCTACTTCTGAAAATACCGGTTTTCCTCGGAAAAACGATACAGAAGATGCGAATAAAATTGAATTCGGGCGTATTCTGTGTTTCTCGACAAGTTTACTGTTTTTTTTTTCTTTGTGTGAAACATCATTCGTCTGAAAACAAACGGGCCACAAACGTTCAAACACGGCCGTTCGGTGACCCAACAACCAACGCGGACAAACATCCCTGTTCCCGACGAATGACGCAGACGACAAACCTTTTGCAAATTTTAGTTTTGTAATTTTAAATATAACCCAATTTTTATAATTAATCTGAATTCTTTTGTTTCCTAACTAAAAATGCGAGGGGAATAAATTGGTTTTTTAATAAATAAGGCACGAATTCATTTGACTTTAATAAAGTTTCCACACAATTGTGCTCTGGCTTTTACGAAATGTATAATTTTGAGGTTTTAGGACCCAACTACTTTCCAACAAATTTCCATCGACCTTCTGTCTCAGGAAATTAACTCGAGAAGGGAGTTTCGTGCTAAAAGACAAAAATTATCGATTTCGCAAAAACACTTGTGTTGTTATAGCTGATAATTCTCCAATGCATGTATTCATTATCAATCTCAAAGTACTGCGCTTGTCATGTCGAGTTTTCAGGATCCTTGCCTTGGCCTAACCTGTCCTTTTCCTTCAAATTAAAGTCCTTTTTAACTATTAAGGTTACCTAGGGACGGAGAAGGACAAATTTTCTTTTAACGGAATCTAACGGTAATTTGTTATAACACTTGTTTCAGGCAATACATTAAAAATGTTTTATTCTGCCATGGCTCAGGCAATTGTGCAGTATTCAATTTTATGCTGGGGTGACACATATACATGAATACCATTGGTTCTGTACTTAAGCTTCAAATCCGAATAGTCAGATTATGTTCCAAAAGCAACGTGACCACTGCATTTCAAGTTTATCAACAGCTAAGTATTCTGCCAACTCTTTTTACTACTAATTACTACGAATTTTCGGACACCACTGGTTCTTCTTCTAGGGAACACAACACCAAGAATACAAAAAATTGAAATTATAATGTTGAATAAACATACATAACGACAGATGGGTAAGCGGTACAAACTTAAAACAATCACAAGTTGTTCTGTGTGTTTATTCAACACTGTAATTTCAATTTTTTTTCAGTGTTATGTTTGCCTGAAGATGGACCAGTGGCGTCCGAAAATTCGCAGCAATTAATCTATAGTTAATTGCTAGGCATCCATGCCAGCTGGCTGGATTCTTCAACTTAATCTTCATTATCTTGCTCTTGTTCTCCAGTTTGAAAGCCCTGTTTTCTACATTATTTACTGTTTTTATTCCGACTTTTTCGGTTATTTTTTATGTATGACCCTTACCAACACGTGTGCAAGTCTACTCTTGACGTGGCGAGAAATACGTCTTTTGCCAATGCTTTCCTCGTAAACTGTACCAAAATATACTCAATAAGAATGATTAAGCTCAAATTCTTTAATTTTATTGTATAAAATACCGTATGAAACGGATTTTAATTGTTCCTTTTATTTTTAAGAGCTAAAATACACGTATTATAGTAATAAAGAATCGTAAATTATTTTACATTGCTGTATAAGTCTTATGTTTACACCAATGCGTTACCTGCTCAAACTATAACCTTATTGACCTCCACGACAGCCAAATCGACTAAATAAATCAAATAAATTCTAAAAAAAAAAAAAAAAAAAAAAAACAAGATATAACCATGTTTCCTGTAATTTACACCAAGTAAATTGTCACCAGTCTCAGAATAAAACTCGTAAACGATTACGTTAAATAATTCATACTTTCGCCCACATTCAAGCTTCCCTATTACTATCTGCAGCACGAACAGAGTCAATTTTACGTGCCTTGAATATGGCGAGTAATTGAATAGGCCACGCGCTGAGTTAGGGCACAGAGTGCTAAAAGTCACACCAACAGGTACCGTACTATTAATGGCCACTATAATTCATATTTTTGTTCCTGGTCAATACTTGTCCACTACTTGGAATCTCCCAAACAACTAAAATTGTAGCTATGGTAACGGGTCTGTCACCTACAATTTGCTTTGGTAGTTCAGAAAAATAATGATCATGCTAGCTTTGGTCATCACCACTGTTCTCAACCTTCCTACCTAACGCGTTACAGGATGTGCAGACATATACGATAAGATCTAGATTCAGGGTTTGGTTAACATTTCCGTATTGCATGGCGCAGTAGCATCCTGGGACTCACTGTGACTGAGGTTGGCGCTAATGACCAAGCTGTAGACGCTCCATTAAAGGCGCCTTTCGCCTGTTCAACTCCGAGATGCAGCACGGTAGAATCTTCGAGCAATATAAAGAAAATAGCGGTAAATTAAAAATGGAACAACACTATTCGCAGCAGCGCTACGATTTTCATAACTAAAACGCGATCACGTGACCCACACCAGCCTATTGGGTGCCGGAGAATCTGGATCGTGGATGCTGTGTTTAGAACATGGGCAACGCTATCGCAATGGTGAACAGGCGCCTTCAATCCTGTTTTCCCAACCCATAACGCAATGAAGTCTTTCGTTATATTTTTGATGTGTAAAGGACAAGTCTACTCCTCTTATCCAATTGTTACCGTGTGGTGGATTGGGTGTTTTTATAGGGTGTGCTTTCTTGAGGCTGCTTGTCCTCGAATCAAATCAACGAATTCCGGGTTGACCCTCGTACATGCCTATCAAATTATCATTCCAAGAGCCTATCAAATTAGCCTATCAAACTGCTACAAGAGTAGCTCCTCCCACTTTGTATTGTTCACCTGGCCCTCAGCCAATCAGGCGTGCCTAGCTCCCTTGTGAGTCCGCGCTTTAGTCCACTGGAGCCGACCTCTTGTATATAAACAACCCAATCCCCTCAACCGAGAGAATAGCTCATGACAAAAGTCAAACAGTCACTAGGCCAGTCAGGAGGTAGAGATGTCTTCTGTAAAGGACGAGCAAAAGGTAGTAACTTAGTTTAAAATTCAAAATGTTTCTATAGGACAAGATAATTTAAATTAATAGTTTAACTTTAAATTTGATTGACTTTTGTTAAAACTTTATAGGAACATAGGTTATCGGCACTTTCGACTTAGCCTCGTGTTTACGGTCCATTTCTACACACCAGGTTTTTATTTATTTTAACTAGAATGCTAACTTAAATTCGATTCACTTAATCTTTTCATTTGCTACTGGTGATAGTCCTTGTATGGTAGAATCATGATAGTCACTTGTTAGATTGGAATGTGAAAGATTACTTAAACTGCAAGATACTTTTTTCAAGAGAGTTGACTTGTGAACACCAAACTTATTCCTAATCGAAATTTTTGTAGCTCAAGAAGATTTTAATTGCTGACCACGATCTTTTGTCAATCAACAACTTGTAATGTTTTAAACTAAAACCAACTTGTAAATTGAATGTTTTGCACTGTTCATTAAGACCAAAAGTTGAAATGCCAGTCACGGACTCCTTGTCGATGAGTTAAGGTTTGGACAACTTTTATACTTTGAACTCCAGGGACGCTATTAACTTAAGCTTCCCGGGTAGCAGTAGGTCTTGACTTATTTTACTTTAAAAAACCAGGCTTCGTCTATTCCCTCACCGGTCCAGTAGAAAAAGCTTTGTTTGAATATGACAGTCGACGATAGCAACCAAATATAAATTGAGATGCCCGCAATAGTTCTACCAGATGTCAGTAGCTGCTATAACCACCTCCCGTCGTAGCAGTCGCCGCTACAACGTTCTTGTTGACTGTCACCATCTTCATGGTGTTCGTCGCCGTTTCCACCTTCTGCGTGACATAGAATGTAAATTGGGCGATGATGCTGTCCTCCTGTCCGGGGTTTTCAATTTCTGCAGAATGTACAGATATGCGATAAGATCTAGGTATGGGTTTTGGTTAAAGTCTCTGTAATATGTGGCACAGTGGTACCCCGGTCGCATGATTTTTTTTTCGTAAACAGTTCCAGCAAAACTCGCAACATGGCGCTCCATGCAGCCCAGCAGCGTACAGACAAAACCCGTTTGATTCCAACTTAAGTCACCTAACCTAACCTAAACCATGAGCAATGGCTGTTTGCCGTGACCTCACCATGAGTTAGCCAATGACAGACGAGAACAACGGCTGATTGGACGAACCCAGTCACGTGATATGCACGTCACAGCAAACAGCCATGGCGCGTGGTATAACATGACCTAACTACAACCACAGATCAGCAATCAAGTCAATTTACACATGCTCACCACTAGTGGGTGCTAAGTAACGAAGTTTCGTAGCGAAATCCTGCCCGTGCATCTGATCTGTCTACGAAAAGAAAAATGCACCTCGGTCCACTGCATTGTGACTGAGGTTGGCGATAATGACCTAGCTGTCGACGCGCCATTTTGCCTCAAACAAACATGTTCCAGCACGAATTCTAAACTGTGAATTAGTTCCAACCTCTCGGTTGTTTATAGTAACAAATTCTCATAAAGCAACCGCCCTAATAGTTTAAGACTCGTTCAAAAAACAACCTCGTTCATACCAGACGGGAATGCCACGATAACAGGTAGGCCTGGTTGATTCCCGAAGAAATTCGGTAACTCACCTTGACACACTACAACAGTAAAGGGGGGAAAAAAGGTTTCGTGACGACCAAGTCAGCAACCCTAATGGATACACAACCTATAAAAATGGGTGAAGGGGGGGACGGCGGACTGATGGACTATTCTTAGCAAACGCGTCGACGAGTTACAAGGCGCCCCAGGGAGAACAGACCCTTGCGTTTATCGTACCGGTCAGGAAGTGAGAGCGTTCCTTTGTGGACACACACTGTTTGCGCCATTTCGACCAGCTCACTATACAATTTATTAGTTTGTTCACGTTCGGCTCGAATGAATAAAGGCGGTTACGTCGATACATCTAACGCACCCTAACGCTGGTCGAAGGTTACAGCTCTTAGGCGGCTATTTCGTTGCAATGTTGCCACGGGGAATATGTAGTTGTTGTTAAAAATCAATTTGGTTGGTTCAGTCATTGATCCTAATGCGGTGCCGAAAAAGTCATTGTCATGCTTATTTATGGATATTCATCAATTGTTACTAAAAGCAAGAGTTCTATAGGGTAATAGAGTTAACAGCACGGGTTCTGTAGGGTGATAGTTTAGTTGAGTTGAGTTCAATGTAAAATACAAACTCAGTCATGGAAGTGACAAACCCGGACACAAGAAGGGCAGTTGACCACGTGTGGGTCAGAGGCACACTAAAACGTAAAAGTGTAAAAAAAAAAATACTGACAAAAAATTAAAACATTCCAAAAATAGGATTATTTGCTGAAATAATTTTTTTTTAAATATGCATAACTATAAAAAACATTAACAAAAAATTACAAAGATAAGAGAAAAAAAAGAGCAATTCATAGAAAACAAGAAAACCACAATCAAACTCACGAAAAAAAAAAACGGGGAAAGCAACAATTTTTGAAAAAATAAAAGAAAATTCAATTCCGAAAAGTTAACTCACAATATTGAACATATTTGCTAAGTAAGTTTATATTTGATGATAGTTTATATTTGTTATTTTTGTCCCCACGCGTAGGGGCCGTGACAATAGTATTTTCACATTTTATGGACAGTGCCTCAAGTAATTAAATAAAGGAAGATGAAAATAAGCCAGACAGAGAAAATCATACACTAAAAATAACGTAGTACAGTAATTATGTTGGCTTATTTTGCAGCAGGTTATTTTGTATGTCCTTTGACTAGGTGGGAAAACTAACAACGGCTCAAAACCACAAAGTTTTAACGGTACATTCCTCCCAGTGTCATTTTCCTCGATCCTCCACATCAATACGGCCCCAAAGGTCTATTTACTTACCATTAGTCTTTCCCTTGCTAAAAATCCGTTTTAAATATGGCGTCACCGAGATTTTTTGTTGAATATTGGGGACCTATATTTAATGTATCCTGCACGTATATGATCCTTTGAGCGCCTTCAATAACCTTGAAGTTTCATTTTTGTGTGCGCATGCACTAATTTTAATAGTATGCCAATAATTACTATGAGATGAAATAGTCTAATGCGTTAAAAATTAAAATTAATTACGCCAACAGATCGCCTAAGAAAAATTGTAATATACTAGCCTAAAAAATTATAAATTCTGATGTTAAAATACGAAAATCATTCCGGTTTGTGACGACACAATCTTTAACTTTATGCTGTTTCATACTGTATACTATTCCCAAAGCCAACTGAGATAGTAGCTGCGTTCCTCGCTGCGAGGAATGCAGCGACTATATCAGTTGACCTTGACTATGGTAACATGCGCGGAGGCGATCTGCGCGTGGCTGTTATAAGGCAGGCGGAATGTCCCTTTACATTTCTGACATAAATGCACCTTCTTTATTGCATTGTCGCCTTTACGTAAAAAAAAAAACGTGAGAATTAATGGTTATATGTATATGTGCTCGTGTTAAATGCTGCCCATGGACGTTTCCTTTTGGCCGTGTCAGTTTGTCTCAGCGGTAGACCTCGGACTTTGGTTTCAAAAGTAGTGGGCTCGATTCCCCGCTCAGGTAGTCTGACTTATAAGTCTAAAAGGCACCCCAAATAGGCTTACATCTTTATTTATAAGACGTGCGAACATACACCACGGGAGCGAAACCATAATAAAAACAAGCTACTTGTCACAAGTAAGAACTTTAAAAAGTGGAACTCTAACATGGGTTTTCCTATGTAGGCCTATACACCCAACACATGGAGCGTCAATTGGGCGATAAGTCTTTCCTCGTGTCCGGGATTTTTTAATATTTGCAGGCGGTACAAACATATGATAAGACACAGATTTGGGGTTTGGTTAACATCTCTGTAATGTGTGGCGCAGTGGCAACCCGGAACACTCCACTGTGACTGTGGTTGGCGCTAATGACCTGGCTGTCGACGCTCCATTAAGCCTCAGACCCCAACTTCCCTACACCCAAAGTCGGTTTCTTTAATAATTTCCCTTCTACTAGGGTTAACACCTCCAGCACAGATGCGTCACCCTGCAGGAGGTGTTAACAGGTGGGTTTGATACCCGACTCAAGCCGTACACGAATAATACTGTTGTCAGTGTAAGTCGTGTTCACTGTTGTGCACTGCTTTCCTCTTAAGATATACCATCCTTTGTGTAGACTGTTTTAGGAGTTACGTAAAACAAATTTCGACAAATTCCAACGCTCGAGTTTTCAGCTAATGTGTAATCACGTTCCGCTTGGAAAGTTAGTAATACAGAGGGAAGACTTAATAGAATTTACTATCTGCAGTACTTTTGCTGACATTCTTAAAAAAAAAGCATTACCGTACGCGGTAGTTTCACGAAATTATAGGCCTACTACATCCCAGTTCATGGCAGTACATGCTGTTCCACGTCATAGAATTTTTTCTGTTGTACCTGAAAAATATACAATTTTTCTCTTTGCAACTCATCTATAACTTGCCCGTCACTCAGCTGAAAGGCATTACTGCATAAAGAAAAAGGTGAAATATTCACAAGTAAACAAATCTCAAATCGATAAGCTAACAAAGAAGACGGGATGAAGTGAGGGGGGGGGGGGAAACCATTTCAAAAACCATTAGTAAACCGATCTACACAATACGTTTCCACAACTACAAACACCGACAAAAAAATGTTGAAATAACGCAAATGGATACTTTACGCCAGAAAAACGATGTTTGGAGATGGAGGCGGTCATGGTATAAGTGCCTAACTGACAAAATTCAAAAGGTTTTTTTTTTCTCGACGTGCAGCATTTATTTTAAAGCACTTTGTCCGACAAATATAGAAGGTGAAAATATTGATAAGCATGTTATCGTTTTACGACACTGAAAGGCTCCCTTTCAGTGTCGTAAAACGATAACATGCTTATCAATATAGGAAGCGGGGGGGGGCCCCCAGGTTGAAGCGTAATATCGCGACGACAGCCAAGACACTGGGATGATGAAGAATGTAAAAAGTTTATACGAAAAACGTAAAACCCACCAATTATTGACAGTATTGATAGAATGCGTTTAAAAAGTTCAGACAAATAATTTTTTAGTAATATAAAAATGGCATTTTAATGCCTTAAAAAAATTGCAGTTGTTGCTTGATGAACAGTTACGGATTTAAAAGGTATTTTCAAGCGTACTGTATTTCAAACATTTCCCGCCAAACATTTACTTGACAAAAAAATATATATAACACTTTTAAACGATGATAAAAAAAAAACAGAAACATGGGTTGACGCTCCGAAGTAGCACTCGACCTCGAACACTGTTTAATACATTTGGCCATACTTCTGCCCGCAAATGACGGCAGTCATCAGACAAACACTCTAAACACAGATTAGCAGACAAAACCACAGTTACTTTTTCTAAAAAAAAAACACACAAAAAAAACAACAACATTCAAGCCTACCTGATTGTTTTTGAGAAAAAGTAACTACGTTTATGTATGTTAATCTGTGTTTACAGTGTTTGTCTGATGACAGTTAATATGTGTGTCAGAAATGTTTCAGAAATGTGTCAGAAAACAGTGCCTGAGTGTAACTTCGTGGAGTCGACCTATGTTTTTTTTTTTTTTGTGTGTTTTTCTTTACTGCACCTCAGCATTCGCCAACTCTAGTAATGTTACTGCGTTTGTCTTGAGTTAGCCTATAGGACGACTCTTTAATTAGCATTCATCTCTGTGTGACTGAGGTCGGAGCTAATGACCTTGCTGTCGATGCGCCATTAAGCCTTGATGCCTTGCGCCATTAAGCCTTAAGCCTTGAGACATTAAGCCTTGAGCCAGAACATCACTGATAGGCCTACCACGTTTATCGTCATTTTTGTGTGTAAGCTACTGTAAAACTTCGCTTACAGACCGTTAACATCTACTACATTCATGTAAACGTTCTGTAAGCGAGGTTTTACATAACCTACAGAAAAAAAATACGAGAAATGTGGCATCAGTAATGTTGTGGTTGATTTTCTGGTAGAGGGATGCTATTCAAACAGTTTTCGCAGGCTAACTCAGGACCAAAAAAGTTTTAAGCTTTTCGACCTAAAATCAGTGCACTACAGTTTCATTATACTTTATATAGTAGCCAAAGGGCCTGGCCCGCCAGAAAGTAGCACAAAAAAGTTAAGTTCCAACGCACACTGCAAGATATGTGACGGCCTTTCGGATCTTTGAACTAGGTGAATAGGTACAGTTGAATGGTCAGCGTGGTAGGCTCCAATGTGGATTGAATCCCACCACAGAAAAGGTATGGGACTTTTTACAATAACATTCTGAAAGTTGTCATCTCTCTGTAAGAGTCTATACAACTTGGTTATCACTATAGCGACCTCAGGCTTCACCCAGCAAAAAAACAGAAACGCTCACATTAGCATTGACAATATTTGAGCCAGTGGTACTGGCATTTTTACAAATACTGGATCCGCAATCGATATTTTACGAAAAAGACTTAAGATGGTAAAAGTGTAAAACCGAAACTTAGTAGCATTAAAACTAGCATCCGAATTAGCATTACTAAGACGTAAACAAACAAGTTATCAAAATTTCCAAACTCCAACAGAATCAGAATTTACTACCGGTGATCAATGTTTAATAGGAAACCATTTACGGTCCATTTTACGCGAATCCGCCTTCTGCCCTGGACAAAGCAGGCTTTTCCATTAAAACTTCGGAGCTTAAGCCACTAACTCGCACGTGACTGCAATTGTGGAATTCGAATTCATTTTCCAGTCTAAAGAGATGATCATCCAGGCAAGGAAAGCGACAATAAAACCAGGATACGATCCGGGAAAACAACTTTTGGCGACCCATTCTCAAGACGCCAACAAACTCCCTTATAAATTGGTGGCTAGCCTATTTAAACAGACAAAAGATCGTAAAATGCTGCACCATAATGCAGACTACTCAAGAGGATTTAGGGTAGCCTTTCAAAATGACCAGCCATTCGTGAGGTGTATTTCGAAGCAATTTGGAATGACGCGGTCAAATATTTTAGGATTAATTACTTGGAATTATAGCCAAATGGTTATTAAAAAAAAAATTAAAAATGTAATTCAAAAGTTCGTAAACAGACCATTAAACACGCATCAGCGCAAACTTTTCTAAGTAAAGCACTTAATTCGAAGAAAAAATAAAATTAATTAACAGGTTTGCGGAACGAGTCAAGAATTTGGATTTTTTTAATGAAATGGATTCTAATAAAACCAAATCGACACGATCGAGGAAGGGCTTCGGGAAGGCGGGGGAGCTGGGCTTAATGAAGCGCCGACATCCAGGTCATTAGCGCCAACCTCAGTCACAGCGAATTGACCCGGGACGCCACTGCACCACACATCACAGTGATGTTAGCCAAATCCGAAATCTGTAAGGGCTTCAGATATTCTCAACTCAGACTGCAACACTTACACTCCGATGACTTCCATAGGGTGGTAGTAAACACTTCCGTCAGAGTTTAATTAGTACACGAGTTGAGGCTGAACTCACGTACGTAGTCAGTGCACAAATCTCCACAGTGTACTCTGTATAATGTGTGGCGCAGTAGTAACTCGGACGACTACACTGTGCGTGAGGTTGGCGCTAATGACCTAGCTGCCGCGCGCCAGTAAGTCTCATTGTCCGCCCCCCCCCCCCGCACAGGGTACTGTTGTTATTATTTACTCGACACTCGACACTCGACAACTGGTTACTCGACAGCTTTATTACTGGACAACTGGTTTAGGTCGTCATAATTTTATACATATTTGTATTTGTGTAACATTATACATAGTCTTACTCACGTCAATAAAAAACTTTGTAAAATTTGTACAAATTGCGTGTTACGAAAGGCACATAACGATTTTATATTCCTGCAACCTTTATGGCAAAAAAAAAACACCCCTAAGCGTACAAAACTTCGGTCATGTTTAAATGCTTTTAATCATTACTGAAGCCAACGAAAACCTCCAAAGAAAATATTAAAAGTTAATTTCTTCAATTCATCACTTTCTGAATTACGAAGGTTAAAAGCGTTTACCTGCGGCAGACTAGTAATTTATTCCGGGGAATTTTTGTGATTACACACTATACACTATTCTATTCGTTTACATTTTCGTAAGACAGTTTTTGTGGTTCTTTCATAAAACAGGTTCGTAAAAACCTCGGAATGGTTTCTTCATGTTATTTTTGCATGACAATTAATTTAAATTCTATTATATGACGATTTCATTCCTTTAAATTTATTGCGATCCTGGTTAGATACTGTCAATCACTTGCTGTTTTCTTATAATAAATAAGAGTTTAATGACTGTATAAAAGTGATTTGGAGCAGGAAGGACTGGAGAAAACCAGTTACTCCAGTCCAAAGTTAAAAGCAGTGCGTAAGCATTCCATAAAAGCCAAGGAACTAAAATCTAAGTTTATGCACATATGGCCCTTTTTAAAAAGGGAGTCAAGCTTTCCAAATTTCAAAATTTTCTAAAACTATTACAGATTTTGCAATGCGGTATTGTACATTTTGTACTTACCGGTACAAAAAAAAAACAAAAAAAAAACCATCGTCTTGTTGCAATGTGTTGTTAATACTTAACTAAAAAACATTACTTAACAATGTATCAGGCAAAATTTATAGGTATTACTCCTTTAAAATAATTGTACCTCGAACCGAAATAATACTACATAATCACGTCTTTCAACGAGAAGATAAACACTGATAGAATTCGCTTGAACACGTGGACACGGACACAGATGGCGACAGGGGACACGTCGGACACGACGTTTGTTGCTTTAAAACAAATTAGTAAAAAGCATTATCCAACCTCTTTAGATTGACAAAGTTAGAAAAAGGAATGTTCGATTCTATTTGTCAATGAGTAATGCATTTTCGTAGGCTAATGTTGCTAGGAAAAAACTGCTTAGGCTATTGTAACCAAGCTAACCTCCAAATCTAAAACAATTGTTGTCCGAAGTCTTTTAAAAAAAGGCGCTTATTTGCTTAATTTTGTTGCCTATTTGGCTAGGGGGGGGATTGAGGCTTAATGGCGCGTCGACAACTTGGTCATTAGCGCCAACCTCAGTCACAGTGCAGTGGTCCGGGTTGCCACTGCACCACACATTACAGAGATGTTATTCAAACCCCTAATCTAAATCTTGTCATACATCTGTACCTCCTGCAAAAATAGAAAAACACCGGACAGGAGGACAGACTTATCACCCAATTGACGCGCAATGTCATGCGGAAGATGACAAGATTCACAAGCGTATAAATATCCAGACTTCATTCATTGTAGGTTGGAGAGAAATTCTCACAAATTCAACAATACAATTTTTTTCTTTCTGCAGTATCTATTCAGCCTGGAGGAGCCTTCTAGGCATTACGCAGTTGGTGCTTCCACACACATCGAAAACTGAATACGAGTTTTCTCCAAAGTCATTCGTGAAGCTGGCTATCACAAGCTATTTCCACAAAAACATAATCGCACAACTACACAAAATAAACTTGAAAAAAAAATAGTCTGGTTTCTTCATAAAACATTTTTCGCAAAGGCGCAAATCGTCTTCCGTTGTTGATAGACGGCAACACACAAAAACACACACGCACAAATTTATTATTCTTCTACAATAAAATCTAGGTGGGCCGCCGAATATCCATAAAATTGAAAAATCTCGCAGTAAAGTTTGGTTGGCCACCATGGCGGCGGCTAAGAGTGAGGCAATCTTCGTTTTCGTAAAATTCACTATAACCCAACCCCCCCCCCCCCGCTGTTTTTTCTCCCCTAACAGCATCCCCACAATACATAGACTAGTCCCAATCGGTCTCCACCAGCTGGAGTGCCCATTACTCCGTCCTTTTTCTTCGAAAGCTCGTCTACCGAAGACGTTTATAGCTCCACTGACCGCTTACTTCATTGACGGGTGCCTGTATCACGTCGTATACACCGGTGGTGCTGTATTAGCATTATATTTCGTCCCTGTTTACACCGACCCCGCTATTACGAAATGCCAACATGTGCTCGCTTTTACAGCAAATGGCTCTCCCCGCATTTGTGTGAATTTTTTTATTCGTATTTTTTTTTTGCTAGCCCCAGTCTTTTATTTATTATTTTATCACATTTTTTTTTGTATACGCCCGCATCGTTTTAAACGAAAACGAATGATCAGATATCGATTCAACAGCGTGTTCGAAAATCAAACCAAAAAAAAAAAAAATCAGCAGAATAGGAGAAAAATAAATAAATAATAAAAAAAAAAAGTCTGGAGACCAAGCTGCCCTCTCCATTCGAGTGGCTCAGTCGATCACATGTTATCAGACGAGTTTGGGATACCAGGGGAGGGGAAGGAGAAAGAAAACGACGAACTCCAGACTTACAACGCCCGATTCCCCTATTTCCCAAACCTCCCCCTACTGTTCCCATACCCTCGTCCCAGCCAATACACGTGTTATCGCCATACGCATGCGCCCTCCTGTTTCGCACATAAGAACGAATATGAAACTGCGATTAAACCAATCATAAACCATAGCCTCGGGCCCAAATGGCGCACCGAGAGCTTCCAACACCCACACATATTTCATCCGTTATTGAAAATTGCCACGCTGTAAAAACTATAAAATTCTTCGAACAGCCCTTGAACAACTGGGCCTTTGGGAAAGATGCTAGAAAATTCTTCTCTCGATTGTTAAAAAAAAAAAACATGAAAAAATGAGGCTTTTAAAGCAAAACCTTGGAAGTCGCTGTAAACTCATTTCCACTGAATATTGAAGAGATTTACATTTAGAAAAGACGATACGCTAGTTTGCAAAAAGTCTCAAACGAACATTCTTTATAACATAAGTTTCGAAAGAAAGAATTGTACAATTAAGTTGAGAATTTTTATTTCTGGTAATGTTCAAAATTGAGCCGGTTCAGCCACATGGGCATTAAATTGCTTCGCTGACTTCAAACTCAACGAAATTAATTTAAAAAAAATACAATTGGCGAATCCGACGCTCTATTCACATATGAGGCAGTTTATACACTAATTTATTTTGAATTTATAATAAATATTACATGTTAAGTTTACACTAGGCCTAATTTTCTGCCCAGATGGAAGTTCGATGCGATTACAATCTTCAGAAAACAATAAATATCTATTTCTAATATTTACAATAAAATAGTAGGCCAAAAAGAGCCCAAATAAGTATTTTTCCAGGCAATGGTACGTGATATTTGCGCAACGGTCTGGTTTATTTCGACACATTTACCCGATGCCCAAAAACGTGGGTGATTCGGGGATATTAGGAAGTGATATTACCTGATATTAGGAAGTGATGACCAAACTTCTTTATCTTCGTTATAAGAACTTATTTTCAGTACTCCATAGTGGCATTAGTTGGTACTCACAAACTCATTGGCACTCAGTTGTTTTGACCATCTAGATCAAAATGGTTCGGCTCTTCAAAGGAGTGATATCAACACACGAAAACATTCGCCAAGTCACCGAATAATACTTTGCACGTTAAATTAAAATGTGAACATTGCTACGGAAAGTAGTAATGTTCTAGTCTTCATTTAACCTTCGAACTATTAGTCTGTGCGATTAATGTGGCAAATGTTTTGGTGTGTTCATATCACTCATTTGAAACGCCGGATCATTCTGAACCACCCGGACCACCCGGACCACTGCACTGTGACTGAGGTTGGCGCTAATGACCAAGTTGTCGACGCGCCATTAAGCCTCAATCCCCCCCCCCCTCATTCTGAACTTGTTGAACCCTTTTACATGTTTTTCGTTTTTGATATGGTAAGTACAACACGAAGGCCACGTATAAGCACACCAAGAAAGAAGGGGGGGGGGCATGAGGCTTAATGGCACGTCGACAGCCAGGTCATTAGCGCCAACCTCAGTCACAGTATAGTGATCCGAGTCGCCACTGCGCCACACATTGCAGATGTTTTAAACAAACCCCAAATCTAGATCGCATCATAGATATGTACCTCTTGCAAAAATAAAAATAAAAACACCAGACAGGAGGACAGAGTTGGGATCAAAGATATGACAGCCAGGGAAAATGAGGTAACGAATACACGCAGCAGATCCAGATTTGCTACAGAAAATAGATAGCCAAAAATCCCAGAGCATATTTTGTTGAATATTTTCTCTACATATTGGTATTTGAAGTTTATTATTTTATCGTATTTTTAGATTCTAGCATGAGAAATTTAGGCAGATATTTCAAGTTTCTGTTCGAAGGCAAACGTAACGATTTGGCTATTAAGGTCTGACGCATTTAAGGAATGGCAATAGGTAATCAAAACCATTTGATGGAATTTTATCGACTAGGGCGAATGGTTGAAAACAAACAAACAAACAAACAAACAAAAGTTTGCCTTTACCGTCTTAAGCGCGCTCCGTCTTTTGTTTACGGAGAGTAAGACAGAAACGAAAAACAGAGCCCTGCTTGTAAAATCGGTTCGCCAAATGTCGGAATATTATTGGTAATTGGGCCATTTACGGTCGACATTTTAAGATTTATGTTAACGCCGATAAAGGCTAAGGTTGAACATTGGATGTACTTTGAAGGCTTGCTATCCCCTCCTTATTCACCCCCAAATCTCCCGTCTAACCCGGAGCAGCGTGATCATTGATCAGGCCATTTGCAAGCACAAAAATTGTTTTTCAACGACAAAAGGGACTGACTGTAACAAGCATTACGAAGGATTGAATCAACATATCCCGAAACAACCACGAAAAAGGGAATTATATGATTTGCTGCAGTTATCACGCGATATCGTGCTCTAAAAGAAGTCCGAAGCAGCATGGGTATTGATGTCGTCGAGATCACTAAACGCCAAGTTTAAAGATCTAAGATTTAATAATAATAAGTTTATTACTACCATAAAAGGTAAAGGGGAGTACAGGAAGGGATCAATTGATTCACTAAAACTTGTCCCAAAATATTAACGTGAATAAAGAAATTAGAAGCATTTCGTGTGCTTAGAGAGATCGACCTTACGGATACCCGTCTTAAACTGGCGTAAGTCTTTAACATTTACCAGCTCGGATGACAGGGAGTTCTACGGGCCAACCACACAGTGTGCAGAAAAGTATACATTTAGTGCAGTTCAACTTTGTTTTTGTCACTGTGAGTTTAAAGCAATGGCCGCTGGCGTAATGATTTCCACGGACGTTAAAAAAAGAGAGATGGCTCCGTATCAGAGAAACCCCGCAAAATAGAGAAAGTTAGGCTTAGATCTGCAATCAGACGTTTATATTTGAGGGATTTAAGACCCAAATGCTCAAGTCGCTGTTTGTACGTCATATTCTAACAACCACGCAAAGGTTTGGTGAAAGATCTTGGGTGCACGAGTAGCTACAAGCACTGGGGCGTCAGATTCGATAGGCGTCCTGGTCCAAATGTACATCTCTGGCTTTGTACAGACCCGGGTTCGATCCTGGCGATGGGACGTGTATATGTACGGGTTTTTCTCCGGTTGTTTCCCGCCCGTTTGTACGAGGGTTTCCTCCGGGTACTCCGGTTTCCTCCCTCATGCGGCAAAAAAAAACCTGTCATAATGCTGGTATACCTCTTCCACTTAACATCTGCCATTTGGGAATTTGGGTGGGTGGGTGGATGCCATTGTCTCTACATTATTTATTTATTATTAATGATTCAACCAAATTGATATGCTTGACCTCCTAGGTTTGCGGACCTCAAGGACATGGTATTCCCTTCTCGCTCGGCCGAGCAACTGGAATCTTCAGAAATCAATTACATGCCTAGGATACGTATCCTGAAGCTAGGGTGCACACCCTGGCTTGGACTTTACCATTTTCGTGTAATTACGGGAATTATGAATTGAAATTGAAAGTATGACACAATTTCTCCACGTATCAAGGGCTTCAAGGCCTCCTTTCGTAAGGACTCCTGACAACTTGAGTCGAGGAACAGTTCAGAATGTGGGATAAAGAAAGCTGTCTGCCCTTACTTCAAACGGCAGGCAGCAAAACAAACCGAAAAAAACATTAAAATTTGTTAGTTTTCTTTTACGAGAATATCAGAAAAGTACCATAGCATTATAGGATAGCTGGGATAAAGCCAGAAATGAGAAAGAGTGGCGGTTTGTAGATTGGGGGGGGGGGGGGGGGTGAAGAGAGGGGGAGGGGGTGGTTGGGTGAGACTGTTGCCCATGTGTGCCTAAGCTTGCTTTGCTAACAGGAACAAACAAAAATATTCCTCCAATTTGAGTAAGGCCCCGTAATGGATTGCCAAAGTGAAAAGTCGTGTCAACGGCGTTCGCTAGCGGCAATAAACTTGATAATAATTGCCCCGTATAAATTTTCTCTTTTCTTTCTTCTTTGCTTTTCTCTTCAATTCAAGACCCAAAACTTCAATTCAAACTCCCACTCCCAACATTTTACAATAAGATTCCTAAAGCGTCATTTAGACGAAATGGACGTACTTTTAAGAAGGAGAAATAAAAAAGAAAAGGGGAAAAATATTTAAACGAAAACTTCGTAAAAGTGAGAGAATTTTCTGGTAAACGAACACTTTGTTTTTAAACGTTAATGTTTTAAAAGCTGAATTCTACGTAATGGGCGTCAACATAACTATAGGACGGAGCTTCCTCGATCTGCCTGGAGTTGCTGGGGATCTTTCACAAATTTTGTTTGTACGTTCCGTCATGCTTTTTTTCCGGGTCTATTGACGTACGACAACAAATTCGTTAAATGGTTTAGCCGTGCCTTTGTATTACTTTATTTGGGTTGGACAAACATTGTGGCAACCCGGAACACTGCACTGCAACTGAGGTTGGCGCTAATGACCAAGCTGTCGACGTGCCGTAAAGCCTCAAACCCCCCACCTCCCTCCTCAAACAGTGTGTGAATGATCACTTTTCAATCTTGACGATATTCTGCGCCAGTGACGTCATTGCCTTCAGTGCTGAAACAAGACAACCGCTTTCAATACAATAACATTAGCTGCACGAATTATTTATTGTACCACTGTTTAGGCTAGCAGTCAAGAGTCGTCATTACTGAAACAATGTCAAAGATATATTTCAAACTACAACAGCAGCAGCAACAACAACAGTGTAGGTGAAAGCGTTTGGATGTATTACGTTAATAGGTGTCTTTGGCTAAAAGGACTTTAAAAAAAAGGATACGGATTGCAGGAGAGGGGAATTCAAAATTCATTATAATGGAGCAACGTCATTTCAGAATGGCGTTAAGCCTAAATTCACCCAATTTCAACCGTCCTTAGAGGGGGCGGCAGTTGTCAATAATGAGAATCCAGTGGATCGTCCTAAGACCAAGACACACGAGTAAGACAGAAAAATATGGGACCGTGTGACTGCCTTTCGGTTTCATCCCGTAACTGAAAAATATTTCTGCTTTTATCATTCGCTGCAGCAATTGACCAACAACCAGCGACACCACGAAGCGGCAGTGCTGCTGACACACTCCGACAACCCACCAAACAAACAAACAAACAAAGCCGTAAACGAGCTTGACCTGTTACGTGCTCTACAGCAGACTTCGACTCGTCCCATTAAAGGCTAACACAAACATCATAAATTTGAAATACGACACGTCTCTTTTCGAAATAATTTTTCATTTATTAACAACTTTTTTTTTTCAGAAAACTTTTTTCTTTCCCCTCGTTTTTTCGTCTTAGACATCGTCGACAACAATTTCATGAAGGTTTTTTTTTTTTTTTTTTTTCAAAATTCTTTTATTTGTTGCCACGATGAAAAATACTGGATGGATGGATGGTTGCTGGATGGATACTGATGCTTTCCAGGGACTTGGCATCCAGGCTTTCCACTGGTACGCTTCATTGGTCATTTAAAATTTATATCCTCTTCCTTTTTTCTTCTTCTTATTTCCCATCCCGTTCTCTTCCATTCGTTCCCTCTTTATTTCTTATTTCTTTATTTCCGTCAGTCTTCTCTTCTATTCCCGAAGTTCCAAAAACCGAAATTGACCCCTCTCTCCCTTTTCGCAAATCCCGCAAAGTCGTACCTAGTTGGCACCCATTGCAGTCACAATCCACTGTAACAATCGAAATTAAACATCAAAACACCAAATTCTTCTGTATTCTCATTTGCACCTAACAAAGCTATTCGTGAATATGACCAACAAGCCGAAGCGTACGATCCGAAGCAAGAGAACGATTCAACACCGATTTTTACGAGTGCATCTGAGGAGTAGCTCTGCCACAACGAGCGAAATTTGCTGCAGAAATGATAAAAAGAGACGACAACCGTTGTTCCGAAACGGAGGTTTGGAGGTTTGCAGTGTTCCCAGCTGAAGCAATGGTGCCGGAAGGCAAGTGGGACAATTTTGCGAAATAATTCCTATTCCTATCGTAAATTAATTGCATGCCACATTTGGCATGAATAAAATTGAGGGACAAGCATCGAAAATAGTTAATAAAAAGCCAAGCTAAATGGTGCACAAGCATGCACTAAAAAGTGACGTTTCGGAATAGTTTCATTCCGTTGTCAGGCAGAAATTTTCTCAGCAAAGGCTAAAAGTCAACACTTGAATGGTTTCCCATTGTAGGCAAAGAAACAGGTAGAAATAATTTTTCCGAGCGCGTCTCAATTTAGAAACTATGTATTCTTAACCAACGCCCCCCGGCTCATAAGCATTTAATGCCCAATAATACACAGTTTTCAGATTATATACCGACATTTCACAAACTGGGCACCGCCCATTTCTCCCGCCAGGGCCATGCCCCATAAATAGCCAACCATTAAAATCTTTGCTGTATTCACTTCTTCCCTGCTTTCGTCAGGGAGAGGTATGGGCACCCATGTGTAGCTTCTGCGCTGACACTAGTTCAATTTAATCACTTCATTTTCGACTTTATTTATCGGTCATTTAAAATTCAAGAAATCATTCAAGTGCAAATATGTTGACTTTTGAACTTTCTAAAAAAATTCTGCTTGACAACGGAATGAAAGTATTCCGAAACGTCGCTTTTTAGTGTATGCTTGTGCACCATTTGGCTTGTCTTTTTATTAACAAGTGTCATGAGCACGAGGCATTACAGACCCTTTTCTTTCCGAAAATGCCAGGCCATTTTCCCCGCGTTCTATTATGGAAAATGGCCTTTTGTTATTTATGCGGTGCTCGGGGCCACCAGACTTATAGACTGAGCTCCAATACTGCCACTACTGAAGATCGGCTACTAAACATCAGCTAAAAACCCGAATATCTCCGAAAATATAAAAGGCAGGAATTTCTTCTTAGAAATCATGCATTTCATGCACCAAAGCTACCGTGTCATGAAGTTTCAACAAAATAAGAACGAAGTTGTTAACGTTAACGTTAACGTCCCAAACATTCAAACAGACGAAAAGAAAGAAATCCGATTTGAGCTAAGTGTTCGACCTCGCTTTTTAAATGCATTTAAATGCGGCCTATGGACGTTTCCTTTTTAAAAAGGCCGTGTCAATATGGTTGAGCAGTTAGACTCCTGCCTTTGGTTTCTAAGGTCGCGGGTTCAATTCCCTCTCAGGCATTCTGACATTTAAGTCCAAAAGGCAACGTAAATAGGTTTGCGTCTGTATTTATTAATCAATTTTCCAGCCCATTTGGCTTTTCATCCTGTTTAATTCGTATGGCATTGGAGAAACTCCTAAGTATTATTGACAAACGATCATAATTTAAAATGGAGCAGAAAGACAGCGACCCCACTGACCCGAATTAACAATGCTTTATAAGGCGGTGATCAGTAAATTATCTGGCCCAGTCTTTAACGGTTTTGGTGGGGTACACAATATGGCCGCCACGAAGCGACGCAGGTATAGCAGGCGTAGCCAGGACTTGAAAAGTAAGGAATTCCGACAGATTGTCATTAGCAGCCTGAAAAACCTGTAATATATTCACATTGTGATTTTCAAGGAAACAAATTGTGGATCGGACAGAAGTGTTTGGGAAGAAAGGAAGTGAGTATACGACATAACCTTACATTAACAAAATACGAAAAAAAATAACAACGAAATAAAAAAAATGGTATTGGATTTTTATTCAGTGGAGTTTTTTTTTCCTTTGGATTTTTTTCTTTGGATTTTATTTTCCCTGGAAAAACCTGTAATATATTCAAATTGTGATTTTCAAGGAATCAAATTGTGGATCGGACAGAATTGTTGGGGAAGAAAGGGAGTACGAACTATCCTTACTTAAAACAAAATGCGAAAAAAAAATAACAATGAAATAAAATAAAAAATGGCATTGGATTTTTATTCCGTGGATTTTTTTCCATTGGATTTTTTTTCTTTACATTTTATTTCCTCTGTTTTTTTTCTAGATTTTTTCTTTGGATTTTTTTTTAATTTAAATTCCTCCTAAATAGGATTTTTTCCGTGGATTTTTTTTTACCTAGATTCCTTCTAAATAGATGACTCTGGTTTTGTGTGGTGCTGACTAGTTCCGACTGTCCCGCAGAACCCCCTTTCACTCTTTATATGTCTTTCGCCCCCTTTCTATCCTTAAAAGCCCACTCTCCCGCACCCCAACTTCCAGGGTTCCAAGAAAACTGGACGCCCTGCTGCACTTTAAACATGAAAAGAGCCTTGTTGGGTCATTTTGTTCAATTCAAGACTAACTTCATTCGGTCTTGGGGAAAGAAGAGAGGAGCTATTTTCGGGAAGGATCATAAAGCAAAATCCTGGACCAATGCCGAAACCTTTAATGACCATGTTATCATAAAGACTGGTAGATTGGTCTCCAAGATTCAATGGACACAGCTATTTGTCATGGAACCAGCCCAGGTCACGTCAGCAAGATATATTTCATTTCGGCAGAGCTCGGGATTTATTTCCGGTCAAGGCTACGTCCGCTTGGAGGGACATTCGTCTGCAAATCGCTTTTATATCCCCCCCCCTCTCTCCTGACTTCCCCTTCCCCCAGTCCCAGTTTTCTGTTTGGAACAAACAATCGTGAAGTATTTGCGTTGTGTTGCGAATTACGGTA
>JAHWFP010232438.1:17418-69509 GCA_023313725.1 Lithobius niger | reverse complement strand
CTACAATTCTAACTTTAAACACAAATGAGTGCAAAAAGGTTTTCCTGGAGAGACGTTTTACAATTCCCACAACTAAATTAGATTGATAATTATTATGGGCTCTGTCTGTGCGCCTGGAATTATTGACAGTTCTTAGTTTAAATGCAAAAGACTGCAGCAAAGTTCAACACGGAAATTACGTAATTAAATGGGCTCCTGCTGCATTTCTCATGGACAATTGTTACTTTTAAACGCAAATGAATGCACAAAAAGATTTTCTTCCAGAAACGTGATGTTCCACAAGTGAATTACATAATTCCTCGGACTGTGTCTGTGCACCTGGCATTATCGACAGTTCTTAGTTTAAATTAATGAATATGAGGGCAGTAAAGCATTTTGTCACGAGACGTACTACGAGTAAAATAGGCGAATTCCATAATTGCACGGGCTGTTGATGTGCACTTGGCGTTATTGACAGTTCTTAGTTTAAATGCCAATGAGTGCAGTAAATAATTGTTGTCATGAGACGTTCCACAAGTCCGTCAAGAGATTTACTGGGCTCCTGCTGCGTGCCTCTTGTTATCTACAATTGTTACTTTAAACACAAATATATGCAGTGCAGCATTTTTCTCCAGATACATTCTACACGTTTCACAAGTGAATTACATAATCTCACGGGGCCTGGCTGTGCACTTAGAATTACAAACAGTTCTCACTTAATAATAATAATAATAATAATAATAATAATAATAATAAATTATGTTTGCCCAGCAAACTAAGCTGGGAGGGCAACGAAACGGGGTTGGTCCCATTGACACCGTTTCCATGCTAAATGGGGGGGGGGGGATGAGGCTTAATGGGGCGCTTCAAGAAAATGTGGAGGGGTTCCAGTGAAAGTCTAAATCGAAAGGTGGGCAAAGAGTTAGCATTTACAGTCTCCCAACCCAGGGCATTCCAAAAAAGCTCACTCAAAAAAATCACTTTAAAAGCAAATGCGTGTGCTAAAGAATTTTTGTTGGGAAACGTTCTACAACTTACTCCAGCTAATTATATAATTGCACGTGCTTCTGCTACATGCGTCGTGTTATCTACAATTCATAATTTAAATGCCAAGGCGTCCACTATATGAATTTTCTCAGAATACTTTCCATAATTTCTACCAAAGTCACAACGCAAAATCCCAGATAAAATCCCAGTGACCCTCCGACATCACTAAGCAGAGCAGGAAACGAGTAAGAATACGATTCATCGACAATTTCGTGGAGATTTTCCGGGTAATACAAATTAAAGTGAGTTTCAGAGATATTTAGTTGACTAAGAACGTTGGATGTAAATGAGAATATTGTTTCTTCACACTTTCTCTTGCAGTTACAGTCACCAGTCTTCATGGCGGCATAAAACGATTGTAATGCAATGTATGTTTTGAAGACTTCACGTTGGTATTGACAACGAGGCAACTTTGAATTAATCAGGAAAGGAACGCTGCAATAAAGGAGAAGAACGATGTGTAGGTTAGTTGGTTTTTTTTTCCGTAAACTTGAATTTTTTCTTAACAGTTTAAACTTATAGCTTCACACTTTCTTGAATTGTTTAATAAAGGCCTACCAGACACTTGAGTCAAAGGCCCCATTTATAATATGGATTTCGATGCGTACGCGTGACGCTCGGCGCGTGAAGCACGAGTTTTTCCCATGGTCAACGCTTAAGCGCGAGCATTTATAAATGTAGAGCAGGTGGGCCAACGCGCGCGTTTTGCTATTTTCAAGCGTCACGCGAATTATCTACTGGACTATGATCGGTGAGCGCCAAGCGACGCTCGCACGCTTAGTTGTTGCATGCTGGGATAGGAAAATGGCGGCATCAACGGTTTCTATCGGCGCCACAAGAAAGGAAAACGTGGTGTGCTAAAAGATTGAATGCTCAAAATAAACGGTCAAATATCTTGATTACAGTGACCTTGAGCCGAATGGCATCGAATCTTGCCGTTGTAGAAGGGGAAAGTTGTGAAACAGCATAGTTCGATCGGAGTAGCGGTCAGCATTAGCAAGTTCACGCGCCTGCTCGAGCGTTTGATTTGGAAATGAAAGAGCGTTTGCTTGAGCCTGACGATGTCACGAGCGAGCCAAGCAGACTGTCTACGCGCACTGCTTTGTTCATGAACTGGCGTACGCGCCGAGCGTCGAGCGTCACGCGTACGCATCGAAATCAATATTATAAATGGGGCCTAATAGTACATAAGTTATGACATTATCTTCATTTATGTCTCCTCGCCCCATCCACGCAAGAAATGGGCTAACATCTTTAATTTTTGTCGCTTAAAACTACATTTAAATATTCCAAATTTTCTCCTCCAGTGAACAATGGCGAACGTTCTCAAGGGTAAACCAAAAACGTGAAGAAAGACCTTGTAGCAATTAATAAATAAATAACAAAGCCAGAAAGTGTGCCACAAATATAACACATAAACCCAATGCTGCGAACATTGGGTCGGTCATAATCAACGGTGTCTTTTAAATTTTTAAAAACATTTTTAGTGATTACCGACGGTAATTATCAGCTTCTAATATTAAAAGAAGGGAACACTGGCCTACGCGATTTAACCAGTGTGAAAGCATGGTTAGGAAGTCAAGGTTTATTAAAAATTAGGTCAGAACTGTAACAGCAGTTACAAAGAATGAGAGCCTGCTATCTGCTGATGGCGGGGCGCGAGCCAAAAGTAGTTGGTCTGTCAGCGATGTGGGTCTATGTATTGATGCCTAGTTTTTTTTACAGCTAAATGACTGAGGATGCATAAATAAGGTTTTCTCGGAACCTCTGGCCCCAGTAGCGGTTTTTCTAAGGCTGATTTGTAGTAACTTGCAAAATGAGCGCTGCCTGAGATGTTTAAGGACCCGAAGAACCTCTTGAAACTTCCTCTGTCTCGACCAATAATCAGATGATTTTATACTAAACCAAACACAAGGACAAGAACGGGGGGGGGGGGGGGGACGGTTTCTCCACACCCAAGCCACAATGTAGGCATTGTTTCATGGGATCAGCATCGCACTATTCCCACACCTGGCTGCCAGTATTAGCTACCAAGCCCATGTCTTCTCCTTCTTGGATGGTCCAGTATCATCGGCTGGGCCCACGGAATAGCGGCATCACTGCCGGGTGGCTGACTTTTATGTGGTGGCTGCATCCAGGTTGGTCCAACCATGATGGGTATTTGGCTGCCACCTTCTCCCAATAGCCGAGGGTCAGTTGATTTAATTTTTGGTAACAAAGCCCTTTCCTCCCATCTGGGTTGGTAGAACTCGGCACTCAGAATGAATTAACTTTTTATGGTTTCAGGCACAGCCAGTGCTTATCACGGATGCTGCTGGGTCGCAGGTTTACTGGCTTCTCCTCAGGTGATGAGTTCTTCTCGTTGGCTTCAATGAACTCCCTCCCGAACTGATTTGAAGTGTTCTGGAAATGGCGACTTGCACTAAACTAGGTTCCAACAATGAATGTTGAACAAACAGTTGTGCGTGAATGCGTCACAAATGACCGAGTTCTAGTGTTTTACTACTAAACCTAATCTGTGCTGAACTTTTGTGGTTCGAACACCATGTGTCCTGGCTTCTTATTGGGGACTGGGGGCAAAAATTTGATCTCATTCCACCAATCAGGTCTCCTGCCTTTCTGCACGAACCTTCGCATCATCCCAGTGGCTGCGCAAACCTAGTGTGTTCTATGGTTGGCTTCCCTGACCTGACTGCAAGTGGGATCCACACTGAAGAGCACAATGTGCACACTTTTGTGTTCTGAAAATTGCAAGCCGAAATTACATGTAATCTGCAGAGAAAAAACAGATTTTAATGTGCCAATTGCCAGTTCCATGTAGTTGAAGCTTCCCGAAGATCTGTCAAAACTGTCCACCACCTGTCTGCTATTTTAAAAATTTCTTTCATGTCTACTCACCATTTGAGAGAAAATAAATTATCCAATTGAAAAGTTCATAAACTCTGTAGATTTTCCCAAGTTTTAGGGTAAAAACCCACCAGGTTGGAGAAAAGAGTACCTTCATCGCCATTATGCTTTTACAGCTCGTTCCAACCCTCCACCCTCCCCGTATCATAGGCTGTAACCTGTAAAGATCGGTGAGTTCGACATGTGTTGTTGATTATACTCTTTCCCTGGATTAAGCTTTGCATTTTGCTTTCCTTCAAACCTGGTTTGGAAATGTTGGGATGGCATTATAGAAAATTTAAGTCCCACGTTGTTGAATGGGCCAGAATTCTTTTTGGTTTTAACATCGTGAATAATCTGCTTATTAATGCTTTTTGTGGTGGTAACAACCAGAGGCACAGTAAACAGTAAGCAGTGATCCCTTGTGCAACATTACTAATTGTGCGTGTGTACGGCTGAATACATAATTATCAAATTTTAAGGTAAGTGGTTTATATCATCGGTCCTAATAGACCTTCAAACTTGCCCTAGGTTTACTCGTTGACTCTAGCCAACTTGTGAATCTCAGCAAAACGCCATTTGATCTGCAACGGAACCTCCCACAAATTCCATGTTTTGTAACACAGTAGCCCTGTGATTAGCTGATCCACCACAAGCCCCCATGGATTTATAGAATATCATCTGATGTTCAATTCACTTGGCACATGTTTTAAGCTTTCCGACGCATTGTTAGCATTGCAAAACCAAACCCCTGCAAATAGAGATCCCATTTATTGTTATCAGCTGTAAAACAATGTAACATGTGTTTTACTACCGTATTCTCATGCTTCTCATTGATAGCTTGGACAAGCTTGGACAAGCTTGGATAGCTTGGGGCTGCGTAGTCGGTTGTTAATGGGCCCATAGACCACGTCAGTTTTTTTACCACAAAACGAGGCAATTTTCCGTTGAAAATCCAGTGGAAAAGTCTCCACTGAATTCGTTGAGGACTACAAGTATCAATTTATTCTCACAATGGGTTTGAACTAAAGGCCCAATAAGATCCATGGATACCCCTTCCAGGGTGCACTTGGACAGTTTCTCGTTATTTGGAGTTTCACTGGATTAGAGGTGACAGGAAGGACGCACGTCACAGGCCCGAACAAACTCTACGACATCTCTCCTCATGCTACCCTTTCCACCCAAATCCTGCATTTACTGGGCAGAAGAAGGTGCTGTGAAAAATGCGTCGAAAAATTACCGAATGGATTTTTTTTTTTGTGCAGAGTTTCTTTTTTAATCCAGAGAAATATTTTAACATTTTCAAGCATATTTCTAACCTTTGTTTCGGTTTCACTTTGCCCCAGCCATTGGCGTTTGAACTGTGATGAACCGAAGTAGCACATGTTTAAATTAATTACAAGGTCACAGTATTGGCATGCTACCTGCAATTCAATATGGCATCTAATTTCACGTCCATGCATGTATTTCTGCATTTCACGTAGACGCTTTCTTCCAAGCATGGATGCTCCTTGGTGTTCAGAAAGTGGTACTGCAAAAGTCGAAATGAATACAAACGTAAGAGAAACCCAACAGCATTCCCTCGTAACCCTTGATAATCATTAGGAACGCTGTGGGGTTCGTTTTTAACAGGACCATACGTGGCTAGGTTAGAGAAGTGATTCGACCTCACTTTTTCTTAGCTTGGAAGCCAGGCTTTATCAGTTTTATCAACTTTGACAAAATAAGTTGGTTAACGTTTTATTTAAAAAAGGTGACTTAGGGAAAAGCACTGAAACAATATTTACTGAAAAACTATACGTAAAAGTATACTAGCAAGATTAGAGGCGTGACTCGATCTCACTTTCTCTTAGCTTGGAATCCAGGTCTAACAATATGACAGCATTCTTCCTCGCTTTACTCTTATTCTCAAAAATTCTCACAAAATTTGATTTTCGTGTATGACTTAATTATTTTCATTGTTCTGTGAGACGTTCATAATGATATCAAGTGACTAAAGGCAAAAGGACGTATAATACTTGCATTCGTTTTTAGAATCGAGTATGTAAGGGCAACCAGACGAAAGGAATTATCAATTGCATGTAAAGAGTTATATAACGAGGAATGTTGAGCAATAAGGTTATTTAAAAAAATTGTTTTTCCGTTTTTCAAAGTTCCTTAGCGCCATGTTGTTAACCTTCATAAATCAATGTTTAACTTAAAAACTTCATCTCGTTGAACAATTCTTGATCCCCGCACACCTCTACCAGAGTTTTTACCATTATCGGAATAGGATGGGACGCTATTTGCAGAACGCAGATATAAATTGTTGGTATTTGTAGACCTGACTTGTAGATTTGTGGTGTTTGTTGTACTATTTGCAGAACTGTTGCAGCCAGAAATGTGTGAACCCACGATGTAGAGCTTGGAACAGCGGGAATCGTCCTACACTGACAAAATGTTACAAAGCACCAGAAGCGTGGCTCATTGGCAAACTACTTGTTGCACTGGAACCAAGAAAAGGTCCTCAAATATTAACAAATGGTAACGGATCGCAATATGTCATCTGCATGAACCGGGGTTTTATGGATAATAGAAAAGAGCCGATGTTATCGAATTTGTTCTCGAAAATGTGGAAAAATCACAAAGGTCCCACTCACGTGAAATTTGAAAAGCAGCCTTAGCCTGTTCCTTACCAGTTGGCCTCACGAATTCCAAGACGTTTTTTTTTCTTTGTTGATATCAGGAGCAAATTCATCCCAGCGTAACTTGGTATGCGTAGATGGAACAAAGTTAGTCTTGATGTCTCTTGATATAATTTTTTTTTTAATATTCCCACCTGCTTCCCAGGTGCTCTTTCTGAAAAACGCTGCTTCAACAAGAGGAACCCCATCCTCAGCAAGAACAGAACTGTGCAAATGAATGTGGTTCGTTGGCCCGCTGATAGATTGACTCTGTTAGTCATGGAAGAAATTTATTGTTTTTCAATGGATTGTGTGGTAGAACAACAGTCTGTTAAGAAGGCGAACGAACATTTTGGCCAACTGGTTCAGTAGGAAAATCAGGATCATTCATCTTTGAGATTCATCATCACTGTCCAGTTACACGTCAACGATTAGATAAGTTCAGCTTGTTCTGAAGACGGTTAGGATAAAGTGAAGTTTCCTGTTCTAGCCAATTCCGTTCTTTGGAATTTCCTGACGGTGCCAGACTTCTTTCTTTCTACTGCTTCAACACATTTGATATCAAAACCTCCTAACTAAATTTTCCGACTTGTTCGCTGAGCATGCAAGTGGAATTTGTCCTTGGCCATGGTTTTCTTCATTGTCGCAGCTATCGTACTTGATAAGGGTAACTGGTTCTTTGTGGGCTATATCAAACAGTTGCTTGGGAGATGCAATGAAACTGGAGCTGTAACTTTCATTGTTCTTTCTGGCATTGCACTTTCAAAGATTTTTGTACTTTAAATAAAATCTATATCCCCAACTTGATCTTGGACCACCCACTTTCGGCTGATGTAGGTATGTCAGTAGGTTCCCGCATTTTTTGCACTATTTTCAGAAACAATTTGACAAAGTCAGCTCTTTTGCTAATTTGCATCGAACCCCAGTTCCTGTATGTGAGACAACACAAAACGTCGCATTTTTGGTAGTTGAGAATCTTTCCTCGGTTCCAGTTCGCCAACTAATTCACAAATGAGCCACCCTTCCAGGATGTTGGTGTCTTTTTTTTAGTTCAGCATGATTTTGGTAGGAGGAGACAGTTTTCAATCATTCCATTGCAGACTCAAATGTTTCTGGTTGCAACAGTTTTGATAATAGTTAAACAAATTTAGTCTCCAATTACGACAAATACAACTACAAACACCACAAATTTACATCTGATTTCTGCAAAAGAGCATCCCGTCCTTAACCAGTACTGTTATAAACTTTAATTGAGGTGTGCAGGGGGTCCGAAATTGTTCAAATGGGCTGAATAATAGCTGAGTAATATTGATTTACCAAGGTTAATAACATAGGCCTAAGGGACTTCAAAAAACTTTTTTTTTTGCAATAATCCCACTGAGCAATATTAAGGCTCCCGACAGGGTGAAATTTTTTTATTTAAAAATATATCCACTTTACAAGAATTCTTAAAAGGTTCAATCTGTTAGCTGAGCCGGCAAATCGATTAGTGCATAGATGTACTGGTTCAAATCTAGACATAGTTCGAATTTTTATTATTGATATACTGGTTATGATCAGAATTTGAACTAGATCACATATTTTAACCTGGTGACAGAAAGTTTTCATACTTGTGACCTGGTGACACTGTTGTTCTGGTGGTTCGTTGTAACCACATGGCCAAAAGTTTGGCAGTTGATCCAAGTAGCACAACTTTACAAAAATTACATTGGTGGTCAGACAAGTCTTTACTAAACGGTTTAGACTAAACTGACACTATTAAAAGAGAATGCAAGTAGGTTCGTTTGGTCACTGCGATGAAATTTGGAAAAGAATAGCATTATAAAAAAAATTATGCTACAAAACTTATTAGCTGTTCAAAATTACGTCATACTGACCACGACAACCGATCGTGTTAAAAGGAAATAGCAACATTCTAATGACTTGATAATGGGTCACTTCGGTCATTAGATCATCCCGGATCAACAGATCATTGCGATCCATTCAAAATGTCTTACCAAACTAACCCGATGAACCATGCCACTTCTGGCTAGGATTTAAGTGATCGAAATTCACGTGAACTGACATGCTAGAGTACACTTTATCAGTTTTTCTTCTAAACTTTATAATTATACTCCTCTTTATGTACTCCATTTTACAGAGCTTAACATACTATTGCAAAATACGGATACCCATCAGCACTGAACACGCGGGCTCCGAACTATAAATTATCATTAATGGAGGCCTTGTAACACCAACAGAGGTAACATTGTACTCTGTGTGCAGTTAACCAAACGGGAAGGGTTTTTTTTTTTTATTCTTGCAATTCTTCCCTATAGGTGAAACATTTTTTTTTCGAAGTTTTGCAGATTTATGCTTACTTGTTTCTTTCCTGTGCGGATGTTTGATAACCGGCGTCCAATTACAGGCTCGGCCAAGAAATATGCATCATGCCGCTGCTTAATGCCTTTGTTATGAAGCATAATCTAGAAGAAAAAAGAAGTCTGACAGTGCTGTATATTGAAATTAGTGCAGAGTTCTTTTATCTCCGTTCAACTACGAATCTGAAGACCCGTCTCCTTTTCTTTCGTTCGCAACAAGGATTTATTAAAATCCAGTGTATGTAGAAAGCTACCCACAAGTGGGGCTAGATCCCTTGATTTTGATACAGTTTTTCTGGCTTAAGCTAGTTGAATTTTCCTACCTTAAGTTAGTCACCCTGGAGCAATTCATCAGAATTTTTCGGCTAGACTTACTTGCTGCACTCATTACATCCTCAATCAATAACACAAGGCAAAACAAGAAATCAAACCAGAAATCAGATTACTTCTGGGAGGATCACCACCCTTCATGCTCTCACTATTGATCCACAAATACAGAAGAGAGGGAAACAACAGCACAATTCTTTTTGTTGTGATGAAAATGGCCTATGGGGAAATGACGTCTTCACTTAGTAACAATTATTGTGGTGTCAGGTTACAATGTAGAATTAACAGAGCCAAAAAAAAAAAAAAAAAAACCGCCTCGCTGTTTAGAAAAATCACTAGAGCTCGTGTCTCCATGAAATGGACAGCTCCGAAGGTACACAAATAAAAAAAAGTGGATTAGAGTTCACTTGGAAAGAAACGAAATTAAAATTTGAACTCAAATTCTAGGGAACTATGACTGTTTTTTACTCTTTGGTATTGTCGGAAAGCGAACGGAATTTCTATTTGTAATGTGTCATATTTGTTTGTGTGTTTGTGTATGCAAGTTTTGCGTTTTTTTTATTTCGTTAAAGTAGTAAATCATTTTGTTTGCTTGACTACTGATGTGCAGGTATGCATGTCCAAAGAGGTTTTTATGTCACAATTCTTATGGCTTGTACAAGCGTTTTGTGGTTTTGGGTATTTGTTTTGTCTGTGTTTGCCAGTTTACATTTTAATTCTCTTTCGTGTGAGTTTCTGCATTTTTATTTTGTGTGCTCATTTCTAATTTGTTTAAAATGCGAGCTCTGTATTTGGACCCTAGAAATAGAATTTCAAATTGTAGATCGTTTCGTTCGAGTGAACTCTAATCCGTGTTTTTATTGGTGTACCTTCTCTGCTGTGAAAAAGTCATTGCCCCTCTTGTCGAAGACGACGTAACCTTTTCACGGAGTCTCGTTTACGAAAACACTTATGTTCCACTCGACGCTCGTCATGTTATCCGTAAATAAACAACGTCGAAAAACTGAATCTCTAAGGGGATAGGTGCACTCGTGCTTTTTGTTCTAACCGGCAAAGCCATTTTTTGAAAAAAAAAGGAACGTTAGAAGTATGTATTTTTGTCCATGCTCCTTCCAGGCTTTGTTCTATGCCTATTATTTTATCTCAATACACTAGTGTGCGTCTGGATTTAGTGTGCGTTCAGCTCGATTCTGAACTGTTTCCTTCGTTTTGTTTTTTGAAATTACTTTGTTCCTTTACAAAGAGAGCAAAGAGAAAGTGTTTTGATTTGTATGGTATTTGGTCGGATTTCAAGTGCTAGCTGTTTTCATTAGTTTATTTTACATTTTTTTACACGTATTTATGGCCTTGCTCCATTCAGGCTTTAACCCACGCCTATTATTTGATGGTGGCACACTAGCGTGTGTCTTGACTTAGCGTGTGCCAGCCCGATTCAGGAAAGTCATCTTCGTTATTTTTTTGAAATTCGGTTTCTCCTTTCGTAGGGAACAACAAAAAGGCGTTCTGATTCGTATGGAATTTGATTGGATTTCAAGCGTTACCGCCATCTTCATGGGTTTATTTTGCATTTTCAACATGTATTATTCTTCTTTTCTTTTTCTTCTTTTCTTCTTTAAAACTAACGGTGGTGTTCTGTTTCTCATCGTTTGCTTTTTCGTTGCATTGTAGCACCATTTTTTTAAATTTAGCAGCAGTGTCATATCTTGACACGGGCAAACAATCGGGGGAAAAAGGAGATACTACAGCACTAATACAAAATACTAATCATGTGAAAAAAAGGATGACTCTGTCCTCTATACCTAACGAAAGCCAACAAACAAAAAATAAAAAAAATAAAAATTGGACCAGAAAACTAGATTGATGTTTTCCTCTCATAATTGCTAAGGAAAAAAATGGCTTTAACAAAATTTGGCCCAAAAGATCTGATATCTACCCCAAACCAAAAATTGTTAAGGATTCCCGCCAAGCTTTTGGGCCGTGTGAAGTTGTGATATCAAACACCAAGCTCTTTCGCCAACCTAATCCCACCGACGAAGACTTCAAACGTTAAATGAAATAATTGAAAAATGCGCAGTGGGCAATTTCCATATATTTCATTTAACCTTCGAACTATTACTCGGTGGGTTTAGATTGGCGAAAGAGCTTGGCGTTTGATATCACAACTTCTCGCGGGCAGAAAAGCTTGGCGGGAATTCTTAACAAGTTTTGTTTTGGGGTAGATTTTAATTTAGCAGCATTATGATGTCTTGATACGGGGAAACAATCCGCATACGAAATCCGCATTGACGAGCTAAATAACATCCTATGGTTTAAAATTTAAAAATTTAAACGAAAACCAGGATCGTTTCACTTTTTTTCTCAACAAGGAATTTACCCTTCTTTGGCCGACAATGCTAACTTAAACTAGATGCAATGACAGAGTTGCTTTCCACACGCCCAAGCATCGTAACATTTTGTAAGAGTGAACTCTAATTCGACCTTGTGCGCCTCTCCTCCCTCTTTCCTGTTGCACCATTTTAACACGTTGCAGCATTGTAACATTTTGGCATTGTTAACCTATGTTGCAGCTGCCGCTCCTCTTCCTGTGTCAGACGCTGGCGTGGCTGGTGCTTGTGTTTGTAAGGGAGTGACGGTTGCCCATCGCCTTCCATCAGGCTTCTGCAGAGCTCTTGGCTCTCGGTTTGGCGGTGGAATGGATCCTTGGCTTTCAGGGCACGCATTTCATTATCTTTAGTGATTCCATGAGTGCCCTGGAGTCCTTGGCGACTTACAATCCACGGAACCCCTTGACACAACGTGTCCAAGCTTTGCTTTCCCGCTTGCCTGGCCAGCGGAAAACCGTGCTTTTCTGCTGGATCCCGGGCCATGTTGGGATAGGTGGAAATGAGCAAGCGGATTCTGCAGCAAAAGGGGCCCTTTCTGGCCCTCTCGGAAGGGATCTCAGCCTTGTTCCCTCGGACGCTTTTCCAACTCTGCGTCTAAGGTTACACGCTTTTTGGTAAGCCTCGTGGGATGGACAGGACGGCAATAAATTACGAGCTATTAAAGGCACTGTTGAGGAATGGCACTTGGCGTGTCGCCGCAGTCGCCGTGAGGAGGTGGTGTTGGCCCGTTTGCGCATTGGTCACACTCGACTTACTCACTGTTTCCTTTTGCGCGGGTTGACCCTCCTGAATGTTATTGGTGTCGGCGGCCACTTACGGTCTGGCACTTCCTTGTTGATTGTTGCCATCTTGATGGTTTTCGTCGTCGTTTCCATCTTCCACATGACATTGCGCGTCAATTGGGCGATAAGTCTGTCCTCCTGTCCGGTGTTTTTCAATTTTTGCAGGAGGTACAGATGTATGACAAGATTTAGATTAGGGGTTTGAATAATATCTCTGTAATGTGTGGTGCAGTGGCAACCCGGACCACTGCACTGTGACTGAGGTTGGCGCTAATGACCAAGCTGTCGACGCGCCATTAAGCCTCATCCCCCCCCCCTCCCCTGTTTCCGGAAATTTTCACGCAATACGAACTCTTTTAAAGGGATATACCTCCCTGCAACATTTTCCTCGATCATCCACATCAAGTACGGCCCCAAAGGTCTATTTCCTTACCGTTAGTCTTTCCCTTGCTAAAAATCCTTTTTTAAATGTGGCGTCTAGGAGATTTTCTGTTGCATATAATGGCACTTTATTTACTAACGACCCGTCACTAAATGATGCATTGTGCGCGTACAATAATCATGACGTTTCATCTATGTGTGTACATCTACTAATTTTCTAATAATTACCATGAGATCTAAAATCTAATAGACTAATGTGGTAAAAATTAAAATTAATTATTCCAATAGATCGCCGAAGCAAAATTATAAGACACTAGCCTAGAAAATTATAAATTGTGATTTTGAAATACGAGAATCATTCAGGTTTGTGACGACACAATCGTTGACTTGATTCTGTCTCGTGTACTATTCACAAAGTCAACCGAGACAGCAGCTATGCGAGGATCGCAGCTTCCACCCCAGCCGACCTTGGCACTGTAATTGCTCGGATGATGATCTGCGCGTAGCTGTAATTTGGCACGCAGAATGTTATAAGGCAGGTCGGTTGTCCCTTTAAGCGCTGCCTGTGTTGCCAACCGTGTTAATATGATTAAATAATGATGAGCAAGAACACTCTTGAAAAGTCGGAAGCCTTGTCTCAAATCAACCTTCTTAGTTTTAGTAGCTTAAACACTGAAGTTGACGAAATTTATAAGTAAATTCTGTAACTATAGTGAACGATAAAACGTTAAGTTCGCAAATTTGAAGCTAGGATTGGTGTACATAGTGCAATTGACCTAATTATGTGCAATGATTTTACAGCAGTTTTTTGGGGAAAATGTCAAGGATATGGAAAGAACATCAAGTACGTATTAATTCGGTTTTATACGTACCATGGCTCCATTACCCTTGATCTCGAAACGTATGAATGTGTACGGACCTCGAAACTCTAGAGGTTTTTCTAGAATAAAAAAGAATGTTACCGTTCTTGAAAGTTGTTACCCATTTAATTCACAGCTGCATATATTTTGCAACAAGCATGAGTAAAAAGAGATATCCCATACACCGTTAACCGGAAATAATAGAAATAAGCTCGCACTTCATAAAATAAAAAAAAAATGTGTAAAAGACCTTTCTTTGTCTTAGTTAAAAGAATTTTAACCATTTTGTATCCGATATTCATGCAGGAAAGTAGTAGGGTGGACTTATAATTGGTAAAAGTGCCAGCTGCTTACAAGTAGGGTAAGGGTTGCTAATAGGTCATTTTTGGCACTAATTAATTTCCGCATTAAATATCTGTGCGTAAATCTGTACCGAGGTAATAGCTCCGGCAGTCAGGGTCATCATTAGTGCTGGAATTACGTATTTAAGAAGACATATAGAAAGAGAAGACTATTAACGTCTATTTAGCAAATCCACTAAAACTGCGCAACAACGTTTCAAAAGCCATATGATTGAACAACCGTTTCGAAAATTCATTCATTCGAAAAGTTCATCATAACTAGCAGATCTTTTCTCATCAACTTACTTGGCGATATGATTAAGCAATTTCCCCAGAATGTTCGTACGTTGTCGTAGTCGGCTTCAAGATTCTCTAAACATTCTGCATCGTTGAACTTGTCACACTGCAAAGTAAGAAATGTAAATATTGAACAACTAGCGGAGTCGCTCGCTTCGCTCGCTCATTCCGCGTCGTCTCACTCCCCTTCCCCCCCGGTCCGCCCCCCCCCCTCATTAAGTTGCCGTTCGGTCGGTAGATGGCATCGTATATTCGCGCTGCTGGACGTTCCGTTCTGGGCGCTGCAGATGCAGATGACTGCTTCGTATGTCCTGCTTGCTGCTGCTGGCTGCTGCTGGCTGCCTTGCGGATTTAGTGTAATTATATAGATATTTGATAGATATTAGATAGATATTAGATAGATATTTGATTGTAGCAAAACATTTAGAGCATGAACCATACATCATTACAGCTTAGCGGCCATCTACAGCGATGGTTCGCGTCATCCTTAAGGGAGAGCTTCAATACTTTGCCGTCACCACACGTGCTTTCCTAGGAAGAGTCTGGGATAGTAGTGGCTGAAGAATGTCTGGAATATTAGCGGAAGAAACAACAATGAACTAACTTTTATCCCAAGAGGCTTTTCAGAAAATGAGCTAACGATGGTATACCGCTAAATACCTGTGTGGTATTGGAGCCAAGCTCCATTTTCACCAGAAAACTGCATTTCGTTGTCATCTATCTCCTCCTAGAAGGCAGCACCAAAGAGGATAAAACTTTGCACGATGAGAGGGACACGTGAGGGGAATGTTTTAAGCGAAGAAAATTCAAGATCGGTAAGGGCCCCTTAGCAAAATCCTGGATCCGCCCCTGATCCCGATCTGACTACGCTAGGTAATAGGCTAGATAGACAGACAAACAGATCCAGGTTGGAAAGTGTAGTAATAACCCTCAGAATGCCCCTTCAGTAATCAGCATTGATGCAATAATTACATAACTGAAGAACTTTTAATTTGAATATTTGTTTATTTTCCCACACAGATTTTATTTCTTTGGAATCCCCCCCCCCCCCCCTGCATATGTGCGTGAGCAGGATGGTGGCTTGGTAAAGGTTGCAATTTCAAACTAAGATTTCGGCGGGGGGAGGGGGAAGAGGAACTTGGCGGAAAAAGGGCGAAGGCAACAAAAAAAAACCTGCAAAAGAATTGTTTACGAAAGTCGTTTCCTGGATAAACTGACAAACATTGGCTGATAAAATTTGAGCCAAGGCTATTAACCTAACCTAACCAACAATAACACACTAAAAAAAAAACAACTTAAGGGATAAAATAATTTTTTTGTCAACAACAATTTTACGAAAGTCCTTTCCTGATAAATCTGTAACGAGCCTCGTAAAATTCGAGCTAAATGAACTAGTCTATCCTAACCTAATCAGGAGTAATGATAACAACTCAACACAACAAGTAAAACGACTATATCGTTCAGCTTTTTTTTTGAAGTTTCGTAGATTTAAATCTTTAGTGAACTATACTGTTGTGCGATGACTTTTTAAGCTTTATTTACTCAAGTCCCCCTTGGTAATCACACTTCTAATTACTTTCGGTCTACGTTGAACTCTTAGATATCCTGGCAGTTTATTGAGGAACGTAGGTATCGTGTAAGGTTTGTTCGTCTTTCTGTATGATTTTCTCCAGTTTTGGTATTTTAGTCTAATGTTGTGTTGACTCTACGTTTTTATCGGTTGATTATTGAACTTGTTTCTGTATTAATTCTTAGTCAAAATCGTCTTAATCAACGTCAAAACTCATTTTTATATTCCTTACCGAAATCTGAATCAGCAATGTAAGAAGTCACTGCTATAACGCTTCTCTGCTTCTTCATTTCTCAGGTGATGAGATGCGTCACATCTCCCGAGCAATGGTGAGGTTCTTCCAAAACGTCAACATGTGTACGAACCATACACATGCTTCTGAAGACATGCACAGAAACCTCAACAGAACGTTCCATAAGTTTCTGATGAGGGAATCAACGTCATCTTTCAACGCGACTGATTGCTCCATCCAGAGTCGGTCGATAATCCATCCAGAATCAATTGATAAACTGTGCTTTGCGCATGCTCACAATTCCCTTAAAATCAACCTCCTTTGTGAGCTGCGGCGATTAGCTGCTACTCCCACAATCCCTCAGTCGCATCCAAGATGAAGTCACTTCCGTTGAACGGACATGTTTTGAACGAAAGGTGAAAGAAGTATGTTTACATGTAGGAACATCTGCTACATAATGAATGTGTGCAAGCAAGGATTAAAGTAGCTCGTTGGATTCTTAACTCTGGATATGCCTTTGGAATGCTGTATTATAGCTCTATCGAGTGTGCTGTGTTTTGGTAGTACCAAACTGTGGCAGCAGCGGACCTTTTTTTTGCTCGTGTGTGGTGTTTTGGAAGAAGGCGGGTGAGTACCCGCTTTTCCATACTCCAGCGCAAACATACAGCGCAAACATATTTGTGAGCTTTCAGCGACGACGAAAAACAGGTAAAACAAAGACCCATTAACGCCTCGGCCGAGTGACGTCCTCGTAATTTCGGCTCTTCGCAAAAAAAATTGAGATTAGTTCTAAATTTAATGCTAAAAAGTGGGTGAAAAATGCGTATGAGGTCCGGTCATTATGTGATGATAGCTGAGTAGACTCGCCTATCCAAAATGAAGGCGCACATTTCCCTTTCTGTCATTAGCTGAGCATTGTCCTCGATTCTGAGCATTGTCTTGGGGAATACACGACCACCTTCCCCCCCCCCCCCCAAAAAAAAAAATTCAAATTCGTGATACATTGTATGGTCAAATTAAAACTCTCACAAGTAAATTAAAAGAACACACACAAAAGGAAGTATTCTTACAATCTTCGAGTATATTTATATAGGAAAATATCCAAATTTTATTTTCCCCAATATTGTCGTTTATTCAATTATTTTCATTGTGTTTTCTTTTAGGCCGATGGTAATATTGTTTAAATACCTACAACTTCCCAAATTGTAGAAAACAGCTAAAGGAGCCTTATCAAAACTTGGCAACATGAGATATTCCAGTAAACTGTCACGGTGATCGACGCTAGTCTCCAGATTTTCATTGTTTAGACATTACTACTAAAACGCCTTGAAGTTTCTAACATTTGTGCATTTCTTGAATTTTGTGTAAGACTGTTCTCCAACCATTAACTGAAATGCGTTACGCGTGTTTTTAGATATAATTTTATGAGCCCAGCTTGATATCATGTCATATCTTTCATTACTCATGAAATTCATTGAATTGTTATTGAAACGGTGAACTGTATCCAGCCAATAATGTCAGACTAATTTTGATTCTTAATTTAAGTAGCCTCAAAACCCCCTTCCTATTTTTCATTGATCTCAAACTTAAATCTAATAAATAGTACATAATATATGTTCTAAATTTCAAATGAATCGAAAAAATGGTTGAAATGTTATCGTGGAGAATTTAAAAATTATAATCAATAAGAGGTAACGATTAAAAATGGAAAACTAGTACACACAAAATAAAACAATTTGCGGAGTTTTAAAGCTATCCTCCGTTTCGTTATCAAGCAATATGTGTATAATACGTGTTTAAAATTTCAAATAAATCGAAAAACTGATTCAAAAGTTAGCGTGGCGAAATGACAACTTATAAGCAATAAGACGTAACGATTAAAAATGGAAAACCAGTAGAAATAAAATAAAACAATTTGCGACTTCGTTATCAAGTAATATGTGCGTAAAACACGTCAAACTGCTATAAACACTGCTCATGATATCAGAGTTTCATTAGACAAACTAATCAGAAAGACAATTTGTCTGAACGATCAAAGATTTAAAAAAAAAACCCACCTAAATCAACGACGCGTTTTGTATTAGTGCAAAGTAACAGAAACACGACATGAAGATCTCAAAAACAAAGGGTCAAAGGATTTAACGAGCGTTAACCACTCCTGGTCATCTGCCCGAAGCCCTAAGGCCCTATGTCTGCAACAGCCAGATTCCCAGGCGGTCACCCACCCAAGTATCAATCCAGCCCTCTGACGAGAACCGGTGTTTCCGGTGGTGGTGATCTCAAAAACAGTAGGAAATCAAAAGAATTTAACGAGTAACAATGGTATTGCTGTTTTCACTTTGTTTTCGGGCCAGCCATTGTTTACACGTGTTGAGAATATTGAATTTTCAATTAATGGTTTGCAGTTCAATGTACGAACTGCAGAAAGAACCATGGCTGCCAAAAAAAAAACCTAAGATGACGACATATTTTATGTCATATTACACTTAAATCTTTAAGTCTTGCTTCAATTGGTTGACACACGGAAAAAGAAAACCTAAAGGTTTTAAAATGTTATCAAGGTTGTTAGATTCTCTAACGGCAGTTTTTAGGCTGCCTAATAAAGCCTCCCACGCACGGAGCGACTTGGCCGCGCGGCCAGCTCGCTGCTGCCAATGAGAATACTTACCGTTTGTGTAAAACCACGCACTAATAATTTTTATTGGCTGCAGCAACCTGTCCACGCGGCCAAGTTGCTCAGTGCGCGGGCAGCCTTGGGTCTATTTTATTTATTATTTTTATTCTTGTGTTTTAAGTTTTACGTTTTTATGGATTTTACAGTGTTTTACTTGACTTTGACTTCTTAGCCGTGTCATTTCTTAATATTTTATTTATTATTTATCGGCTTGGTTTATTTATTATTTTTATTCTTGTACTTTACGTTTTTACGTTTTTATAGATTTTACAGTGTTTTACTTTCTAGCCGTGTAATTTATTACTATTTTATTTATTATTTATCGGCTAGTTTTAATTATTATTTTTATTCTTGTACTTCAAGTTTTTAAGTTTTTATGGATTTTACAGTGTTTTATTTGACTTTAGCTTCGTAGCCGTATCTTCTATTGCTTGATAACGATGCGGGGATTGCTTAGAAACGTCGCTAATTGTTTTATTTTATGTGCACTCCAGTGGCTTTCCAATTTTAATCGTGCAGAAAGACAGACAGAATGACACTAGCTCAGGATTAACAGTGGCTTTTGAGGCCTACTTTATAACTGAAACAGACTTAACTGGAATTCGAGCAGTTACTTTATTCGTTTTCACGGTCACGGTTGCGTCACTGAGTGCCACGAGGGTTGTTCCAAGATCATCGTACTTGAAGTTACCGGTCCTGAGTTCGCTGCCGTTTAAGGCATCTCTCAACAAACATGGAGTAGCAGTAGCGTTTTTACTGCAAACGATATTAAGTTTTTCTCTCAGAAATTTGTTCACTCTTGGTAGGTTGTCACTCCTGGAGTGACAAATGGTGACATCTGGGAAATTGATCGTTTGGTTACGAACTACGCGGACGTCCAGCATCGTGTCATGATTGAAGTAAACCCCTATCCGATCTGATAACTGGTAAAGACAGAATCCGGTGCACCCGCTGAACACGATGAACCAAAACACTCGCACTGCAATTGAGTTTCTTGAATCTAAGACTTTCGACAAACCGGGAACATTGGATAAGTTTGGACTGATTTGTTCGGGATCTGGGTAAGCATATTGCAGCCCTGTTCCATGTGATCGGTTAGTCTTGACGTATGTCTGAAACTGAGGTCGGAATAGTACATCTTTTTTGCCAGTCCATGCTCGTTTGGGACGTAAATCCATTGTTGTGGTCTTGGTGGAATGTGTACTGCTCAAGGGGCAATCCGAGGTCTGGACTAGAATTATATAAAGTGAAATTACATCAAATTAATTACAAGAAATGAAATAAGATTCAATGTTACTACTTTTTAAGTGCTGGAAGTAGATAGCATTAAGTTATGGGCTATAAAAGCGTGAAGAAAGTTATGCTTTTGCTTGTTTACAAAATATGTATTAATGGGTATAGTCAATTTTTTCACTATACGTATTTAAAAGATAAATCTACCAAATATTGTGAAAACGACAAGGAGACTTATTAGTGCCGATTTACTTGCAATTAATAGTGAATAGAATGAGTTCAAAAAAAATACCTCGAAGAAAAAGGAATAAGAATGCTTATTGAACGAAATAAGTCTTTTCAAAGTTCTGTTCTCTCACCGTGTGTCCTACGCGTGTCGGTCGTACGTATTTCGAAGACTGGCAGACAGTCAAGCTTATAGTATCAGTTCGTCTGCAATTTTGTAGTTAAAACACGGTAAACAAAACCCATCACGAAAAAGTATTAATTTTGAATATTGCATCTAATATGTATTTATAAAGCTATTTCCCCCAATTGCAACAAGTCTGTGTACGTTTTACTTTTTGTCTATTATATTTCTTTTAAAGGGAATTTTTTTAAACACTGAATGGAATCTTGGAACTATACTTGTTATTAATTTTTACAAAACCAAAAACATGAAGCTGTAATTAACAATCATAAAGTAAATCCACGAAAATCTATCCAGCTGCACCATAATTCTTCAATCATTACATCGAGATTCACAGAGATTTTGTGTGACGACTGTAAAGCTATAGTTATCCAGTGTCAATTTGTGTATATTTCTTGATGTAACATTCAATCGTTTGCTGAATATTTTGTGAAGCACTGTTAAACAAAGAGACAGCAACTGTAGATACGTGGAACGACACAAATACCAAACTAAGCTGCTAACTCGTTGAACGGATCCTGCTGATTAATCTGGAAAAGTGACACGTTGTCTTACATTCGTGGTTAGTATGCTGTGTGAGCTTCTATTAAGCCAAAAGCGAAGCAGCTGTTCTGGTAGTTCTTCCGTTGTTTTGCTGCTGACTCTTATCCGGTGGGTGGTACCTGATTAAAGTTTCATCGATGAGTGGTGAGCCTGTCGTCTCCTTTAAATTAGAAATTGCGCTTTTGTGCCAACAGCACGCACACAGTTGTAAAGTGAATAGATGTTGTGTAGTAGATTAAACGTACGCCTTTTTGCCATTTTTATGGCAAACAACTTCTAGACAGTTATGCAATACAAGTCGAAAGCAAGGTCGACGAAGTTGTAATAAAACAAAGCGTGTGTAGTGCAGGGTGCCTTAAAAATTGTCTTCTGTTAGTGGGAATACGTTGCATCTCACTGTTTCATGTGCTAATCATTTTGATCGAAATAAATTCCGTATTATAACCTCCCGAATTTCAAGATCTGGTGTGCTGGTCTCTATATACCCGAGTCGGAATTGATTCACGGGTTGGCGGGTCAGTTGGTGAAATGGGTCACATTTTTATCGTGGGTCAAGGGTCACGGGTCAAGACTGTTCACCCACCGACCCAAAATAAATGCATGAGGCGGGATGGAGGACAGAAATGCTTTTTTTTGCATTTATGTTATTTTTAATAAAACAAAAAATTAATAAGAAGGTTTCCCATAGGTCCTAGAAAAACGTCGTCATAAAGACAATCTGAGAGAAGGTCTAGAAACGCCGATGTTAAAAAAAACATATCGCACATAAATCGTCCGTGGAAGAGTGGACAATGTTTAATGAAACCTGGAAGAACCCTCCCCCCAGGGGAAAGGGGGGGGGTGACGCTTTATACGCCGGTACTTATCACCAATCTTTCTTTTTAGCGTATGCTACGCCTTTCTAGACCTTTTTCATGTTAAACTAGCTTAACGGCACGTTTACGCTACCACTCGCTGTTGCATTATCGCAGCTAGAAGCTAGAAATCACCTGAAATTCTAACATGGCGGCGGTTTTATGTCTGCCGCCTCATAATGAAAACAGCAAATAACGTGAGTTCAGAAGCGTTTGGGAAAATTGTTTCGTCATGAGGAATTCTTTATATTATTGGCACGGATTATAAGACTGCAAGTATTTACTCAAACGATGTCGGATTAAGCTAATCCATTTAGCGTTATTACCATGTCAATGTCACCTTTGTCATCGCGATTGAGTTCTAGCTGCGAGAATGCAAAGGCGAGTCGCTACGTAAACGAGCCCTAACACTGTTAAGCACACGATTTATTGTTTTTCTTTTTTTTTGTAGATTTAAGTTTAGGAACTATAGAGCATATTTTTTTTCACCAGGTTATTGTAACACTGTGTTGTGTTTATTTAGTAAAGGCTTCATTAAAAAAATTTGACTGTTTGAAATAACATTGCATCCATTTGCATACTGTATTAGTCCTCACGGCGTGGAATGGGTCACGGACAGTAGGTCACATTTTTTCTTTATCGGCTGGTCGAAGTAGGCCGAGGTTCAGGGCTCAAATGGGTCAGATGGGTTATCGGTCAGGAAAAGTGACCCACTTCCATCTCTGCTATATACACAGCGCACACATTTCAAGAAATGCTGTACCCCACGCGAGCAAACTAACCTGGCTCACTGATTTAGGTCAGTGAGAATAAGTGAGAAAAATAGGGCGTAAATATGATGAATGGCTCGACTACTAGCCAGTGAGAGGCTGAAGGAACAAGAAGGGACGTTCATTTATTACCAGTAGTGTGTCATGTAACGTGGGTAATTTTTTTGGCAATGTTTCCTTCGTACAATACTACATTATACAATTCAGAAAAATGTAATTGTAGCCCTATCCTATGTCAAGAGCTAAGTAAGTAAAATTTCTTGTTTTGCTCATAATATTATCAAGAGGGTTTTTTTTATGGGTTTGCTGAATTTAGGCGACTCGCCTAACGGTTTCTTCACACTCATCCCTACGATTTTTGTGAAACGATACTGAAATTTCTATGAGATGGAAACTTTTCACAAAACAATAAAATTTGTCGGGATTTAGTGAACCATGATCCTTTGGTGGTCTCAAATACGTACCTATATGTCGGTAGCGTCCACATCTACTTGTACTCACAATACTGTAAGTCTTTGTAGTGCCGGGGAACAGCAACGACGGTAACAAGGTTCAGAAGAAGTATGGATCTTCATGAGAAATTTAACTTTTAGCGAGTATACAACGCAGAATAAGTACGATTGGTATCACCTGCTGTTCGAGTGATGAGATGAAAACATTGTCGACTCTCAGCGCCGAGCCATTGTTGCGTATCTGCCCCACGACGATGAGAGGAAAAATTCAGCTGGAGAAACCATGCGCAACACCTAGGATCTTTTACACGCCACAATTGACATGAACACGATACAACACAACACAGGGTTCTTCTCGTCCCGGAAATACCATGGGGTGGCTTGAGACTCACACCAAAAATTGTTTCTGAAAATTGGCTTTTAACAATTGCTTTCTAACAATTTCCCATCGATTTTGCTTTATTTTCCCTTCGACATGTTCTGTAGTTTTGGCATGATGTTATTGCATAGAAACCGCAATGAATCATTGAATAAGGAGCAAAGTTCGCTTTGCTCACTACGCTCCGTAAACTATACGGCAAGAAGTTGTAAATATTAACTGGTCAGTTTAAAAAAAGCATTAGAGCTCGTATCACCATGGTATTCACAGCTTTGACGGTACACAAAATTATTTGAACTCAAATTATAACGTCAGAAAGTGAAGGCAATTTGTTTTTTAAATGTGTTGTGTGTGTTTCTTTGTTTGTGTGAGTGTCTGTATTTTGAATTTGTTTAATTTTTTTTTGAATACTCATGAACATGTACGCATTTGCTTGGAAGTTTTTATCCTTACATCACTATAGTACTTGTTTTACTTCATGCTTGGAGGTTGGTTTGTCCCAGTTCTTATGGAGCGGCGTCTTTGGGTTTTTGCGTGTTTGCTGTATCTTTGATTGTCGGTTTAGCTTGAAATTCTGTTTCGTGCGAATAGCTATGTGTTTATTTTGTGTGGACATTTGTATTTGTGAAGCATGCTGGATCTTTCTTTGTGAGGTGTATTATTAAAATTGAGTGCAAATTTTAGTTCGTTCCTTTCGAATAAACTCTAATGCCTTTTTATTTGTGTACCTTCAAATCTTAGAATTTCATGGTGATACGAGCTCTAATGTTTTTTTTGTCTTGTTTAGACAAGATTTTGGCTTTTTAGGCTTGTTTTCTTGTCATCGGTACGGTCTGGTTGATTATGTGTTCTCTACCTAATTTTGTCTGTAAAAACAGGATCAATTATGTCTATTAATCTATTACTCTATTACTTGATGGCAACACACTAGCGAGTGTCTAGATTTAGCGTGTGTCAGCTCGATTCTGCATAGTAAGTTGATTTGCGTTTTCTAGAAAATTCATTTACTCCTTTAACGTGTTGTCATTGTTTATCTTCTTCTTCATGGACCCCGAAATTATCGTGTTCATTTGTTTTGACAACTGATCTTCGTAAAACGAATTGTGTTGTTCTAATTCCCATTGTTTACTTGTTTTCGCTTCATTATTGCACCCCATTGTTCCTTTTCCCAGGATTACTACGTCGCTTTGTTCATCGTGAGGGCATAATAGGCTCAAATAAAGAATAAAGAAAGAAGGAAGATTACCATGTCTCGACAATGGGAAACAATCGACAAAAACAATTTAAAAACAATTCAACTGACCTTCCGAAGTCCGTATAAACACTTAAATAAGCTATTGAATGATGTCAGCCGCCCAATTTTGAGGGGGGGGGGGGGATTGAGGCTTAATGGCGCGTCGACAACTTGGTCATTAGCGCCAACCTCAGTCACAGTGCAGTGGTCCGGGTTGCCACTGCACCACACATTACAGAGATGTTATTCAAACCCCTAATCTAAATCTTGTCATACATCTGAGGCCAAAATTGCAGACTAATCACCATATGGTTTAACCTCACTTTCTCTTCTCCCCACCCCCAAAGCATTGTAACACGTTGTTCGAGTGAATTCTATTTCGGTCTTGAGCACCTCGCCACCTTGTTGCACCGTTGTTACATGTTGCTGTATTGTAGCATTTTGACATTGTTTTAACCATTGTTTGCATTGTCATGTGTGCGCAGGACTTGTGTACAGTGAGCAAGCTGCGTTGGGGCTGTGTTTGGACTTTTTCTTTGAGTGTTTCATTGGCTGTCATGTGTAGGATTACGTTGTAGTCCTACGGTGCGTTTGATTGTTGTTGTTATAAACTTAGGTGGAGTATGTGGCTACGGGCCAGGGCCCCTATAATAAAAAACAATCCAATAATAGACCAAGCCCAAGGCTCATAGAAATAAAATAAAATCAATGAATAGTAGATTTTAACATCCTGAAATATTATCTAGACTCAGCTGCTGCCGCCTCCAAGTAACAGTAGCTCATCCTATTGTCAAAAAAATGATTGTTTATGATAAAAGGGCAGCCTTATAGCAGACATGTGTCTGTTAACTGTAAGCAACTAAAAGCATATTTTGGCATGTTGAAGATAATCCCAATGCGACGGAATCTTTCAAATTGTGGTAAATGTAAGGGGAAGGTGCAGGGATAAAGAAAAAAATGAAAGTTAAAAGGTGAGTGTCCACCAATCATAGAGAGAAAGATGCGTCAATAACGTTGTGTTTGTGTTACAGACTGGCTAGTAACTAGCTAGTAACGCTGGCCCCATGTTAAAGGCCATAGACTCATTGCTCATGGCTAGCACAAAATTGAGAAGGCCTGCGTAGCTGAACTTTTGCACACATGCATGGTGATCTGAGCATGGCCAAATGCGTGGGAGGATTTTGAAATTTGCCACCAGCGAATTTAAATTTCGCTTCTTTTCCAAGTTGCAATCAAAGATTTCAAGCAACAATGGCTTGAAAAATCAACACTCGTCATTAGATTCATTGTAAAAGCCTATCCGAACTAAAAACTAAACTGTAAACGAAGGACAAAATAAGGAAACATTAACGTTGCCGCATATTGCGTAAGAATAACGGGAAGCACGTAAGATGAAGGTTACACAACACTACGAGCATCCACAAGCAAACGGGGTTTTTGTTAATAACCTAAAATAAAATGCTTCGCGTTCTGCTGATTTAGTAACAGCTACCTTCGGGGGTTTCTGCATGACTAAATGTGAACGAAATCTTGAAAAATTAAGTGGAAGGTGAAGGGATAAACAAAACAACTGAAGGGGATGCGCTAATTGAGTGAGCGAAGCGAACGAAATCAGAGATTGTTAGCCAGTGTTCGCAAAAATGGGATTGAAACAACTTAAGCATGTGAAGAATGGTCGTACAATAAAATAGGCCGTGTCACTTTGGCTAATCTAACGGCTAATTGGCAATGGTAAATTTGAAAATCATTATTGTGAAAATTTATAGAAATAAAATTCCTCTAGAAAAAAGTACAGATGAAGATAAGATGGTGTAACCTTATGTGCGTTCACAGTCTTATAAAAGTTGTGACATCCACCCAAAAACTAAACTGGTATAAAAACCCGCCAAGTTTCCAAACAGGGTCGGCCTTTGAAGGTAGTGATATCATTCAACCAGGGAATGGCTGCCAATGTCAATCCTATTAGCCAAGTAAATCGCACCAAATAATACTTTGGACGTTAAAGAAAATTTGAAGATTGCTGCCGCGAGTAGCGATATTGTAGTTTTCATTTAACTTTCGAGCGATGTTGGTGCGATTAACTTGGCGAATAAAATTAATCTTGGCGGCGTTTCCCTGGCTGAATGATATAATAATAATAATAATAAAATATTTGACTAAAAATAAATTAGTCAGGAGAAGGAAGGGGTCAAAACCCACTAATACCCATCCTTGAATTTAAGAAATAAACTAAAACACAGCCCGGAGGAAAGAGCAGGTTGGAGGGGGGATTTCATATAGAAAGTTGGACATGTTCAGGCCTTTTTAGGAATTTGGTAAGTGCAACCGATGCAAGGTTTTGTCGAAAGGTAGCCACGTTCTTGCTAGTAACTAGTGTGTCTGGTAGGCAGTTCCATACCCGAATGACTCTAACAGAGAAAAAACTACGTCTGGACTCAGTAAGAAATGTCGGACAAGCAAGCTTAAGTGAGTGGCCTCGAGTGGACAGAGCCGGACTGGCATCTAAGAACGGCAGATCAATGCCCACATGGCCATTTAGGATCCTGAATGTTAAGATGAGATCGAACTTCAACCTGCGAAGTTCCAGAGAGTCGAGGCCAAGAAGGGATAATCTTTTCGCGTATGAGATTTTCTCTAAGCCTCTAAGGCTCTTGGTAAAGCGGCGCTGGACGCGCTCAACCATATCAATGTCCTTTAGTAGGGAAGGAGACTAAACCGGAGTCGCATATGCAAGAAGAGGTCGGACGAACACCTTAAAGGCCCACAGTTTAATGTCCCTGTTTCCGGAAATGAAACAACGATTTATGATAGCCAGACGACGGTATGCAGAGGCTGTCACCTTGGCACAGTGGAGTGAAGGTTTAAGGTTGGTAGTAAACCAAACACCAAGATCACGAATGTCGGAAGTGCAAGGGAGGGGCTCGCCATTAATTGAGTACGCAATACAAGCGTTAGAATTACCAATGTAGAATGCCTGGCATTTGGCATCAGACAGCGGCAATTTCCAAGTCAATGCCCAATCATGGATATAATCAGCAATGGTCTGGACATGAACACTATCAGCCAGTCTAATGACCTCCGAACTAATCTTGACATCATCTGCAAATTTAAAACCAATGACCGAGTTAGAGTTACAGTTTAAGTCGTTTAAAAAAATGACAAAGAGGAGAGGACCCAAAACGGATCCCTGGGGCACACCGCTTGGGACCCTTGCCTCAGACGAGAAGGAACCCTCCACCAAGACGCGCTGTGATCTGTTTCTGAGGAAATCGGTGAGCCATGATTTGAGCTGACCTGTGAAACCCATCGCCTCTAATTTTATAAGGAGGCCACGGTGGTTAACGGACTCAAAGGCTTTTTGGAAATCGAAATAGATAACATCGGAATTTATACCTAGGTCAAGCGCACTGGTCCAAGAGTCCAAGGGAAGCAACAGCTGGTAGGTCGATGAACGGCCAGGCATAAAGCCAAATTGGTCAGGTTTTATTAGATTATGCTTCTCCAAGTATTCAACCATTGTTTTTCTAATAATAGCCTACATCATGCGACATGGAACAGACGTTAAAGCAATTGGCCGATAGTTCGATGCTATCACTACTTTCAAAGGCCAACCCTTTTCGGATACTTGGCGGCATCACTTGTATCAGTTTTGGTTTTGGGTGGATAAGGTTCACTGACAAGAAAGACGTTTTTACGGGTTTAAATTACTTCCACACTTCTGAGGCTCAAATCACGTAAGCCCAGAATGAACTCATTTATTTTATTTCCCTCTGTACAATTCAACAAAGAATTAATCAAATGAGGAATTTAATCAACTGAATGTATACAACGACGACGTAATTTTATTACTAATGCAAAGACTGGATGTGAAAGATAATGTTTATGTTCTTGGTAATTTGCTAATAACTCCATTAGTTAACAATGGATCGTCCTGCCCAACACAAATAGTTAAACCATGCGCAATGGCTGTTTGCCGCGACGTCACCATGAGTTAGCCAATGACGAACGAGAACAACGGCTGTTTGGCCGTCTGATTGGAATAGCCCAGTCACGTGATATGCACGTCACAGCAAACAGCCATGGCGCGTGGTATAGGCACGAATTAAAACGAACAAACCAAGGTATTCATGTTGGAACGCTTGATGTTGTAATTCTTGAATCATTGCAAGACGAATTCCCGCAAGCAATCGTCCTAAATTTAAGTTAATTACTTGCTTGCGGTGATTTGAGCCTCTGAAGTGTGGAAGTTACTTAAACCCGTAAAAACTTCTTGCTTGTAAGTATACCTTAAGTATACACTACGTAGTGAGTTTTGACTCTTTAAGTTTTCAATGTATAAATCGTATTCCATAACGTAGTTGTTTTGAAATTATATTCGTACTTACTTAGGCTGTCGCGTGAATGAACGTAGATGCAATGACGACAAGTTTTGAAGCACTCTTTCGAATTATAGGACCACCTGTTCGTGAATTATCAAATTACCCCAGTAAAACCCAAATTATCTGAACGTCTGGTTCAATTCTAGAAGGCACCGCTTTGAAATTGCTTGCCTGGTAATTAAATTTTATTTTCTAAAATGTAAAACCTACACCCACTCCCTTTAGAGTGGCCGCACACTAAATTAGACAAATGCATCGCGACGAAACGTTGCGAGACAAAACGTCGCATCTGGTGGAGAGACCCCACTAGTCCTAACTAAAAGAATCTTCGTTTTGTTGTCGTGAGATGCCTAAATACGCCTAAATAAGTCTCGCGACAGACTCTCATTCGGTGTGTGGCGCTCAACTCGTTGCTATGGTTTTGGAGACGTCTGCAGCACGTTGAGACAGGTTACGACAAAATGTTTTGCCGTGCGACTAAACGTCTATTTTGGAGTGCGGTCATCCTTAGTCGACACCAAAGTCGACAAAACGTCGTTGCAAGACGAAACGTCGCGAGACGTCACATCTGGTGGCGACACCCCATCACACCAAACTAGAAGGAGCTTCGCTTTGTTGTCGTGAGAAGCCTAAAGACGTCTCGGACAACGTCGCATCCGGCGTGTGGCGCTCAGCTCTTTCCTATGGTTTTGGAGACTTCTGCTGCATGCTGAGACTGGTTTCGACAAATTGTCCTGTCGTGCGACGCTTTGTCGACTTTGGGTGGCCGCACACCAAAATCGACAAAACGTCGTTGCAAGACGAAACGTTGCGAGACGTCGCATCTGGTGGACAGACCCCATCACACGAAACTAGAAGGAGCATCGCTTTGCTGTCGTGAGACGCCTAAAGACGTCTCGCGACAACGTCGCATCCGGCGTGTGCCATTCAGCTCATTGCTATGGTTTTGGAGACGTCTGCAGCATGCTGAGACAGGTTTCGACAAAATATCCTGTCGTGCGACGATTTGTCGACTTTGATGTGCGGCCACCTTCAGGATAGGCTAATATGAACAATACAAGACAGGCACGTAAACATTTAAAAAAAATAAAAATTAATTTTAATTAATAATACAAAATTTCACATCCACCGTTATCGCAGGTAATAATTATGTAGTGGTATTGAAATCTAGCATTTTTTTTTTATTTATTTATCTGTACAATGCTTATCTTGATACTGTTTTTTTCAGCCTCTTTGGGCGAGAAAAAGTGAACGCTTGAAAAATAAGGACACTTGCTCATGTTATCCGTTTCAAGATCATTAAAAATTTGCCATTTATACATTAAAATGAGCTTAGAAGCAGTGAGTTTTGAATTAAGAATTGTTAGTATTCTGGATAAATAGGAAATATGCCATCATTGAAAAATCTTACTCCATAAATAACATATTTATTTTTCTATTATTTAATGCGACTTGTGTCTGTGTACTTAATATGTGAGTTGTGATAAGAATACTTCAACAGACAATGACACGCACACACAAATAGTTTTACTTAAGTTTTAAATGAATATTTATTGTTTTCATTTTCAAAGAGACTACAATCATAATAACATCACTAAAAAATCACACATCACCAGTGAAACAGGCCTTGTATTTTTCACTACCAACAACACATGAGTAAAACATGAATAATAGTGTTCAAAGGGTGTGTTAGTACTTGAACAATATTTCAATTTCATAGTCACATTCATTATTGATATTGTTTAACATTTATGTGCAATAAAGCATTTATCCAATCATCACGAAAGAATCGTACTAATGGTGTTTCTTGTCGCACGTTTTTCTTAATGCTGACATTATCTGTTTCACAATTTCTTCAATTATTTCAATGACCGTAACAACACAGTAACCCATGTAAAACCCGATTGTGCCACCCACATCGCTGAGAAGTGCAGGAAAAGGATAGGCGTACGTTTCTTTGACTAGTTCGTGAAGATTGTCCGGATAGTACAGTTCAAACTGGGTTTCGCTGCCGTTGAGGTATCCTTCCACGTCAGTGGTGATTGAAAATACAGTTTCTTTGCAGTTCCGAAGGCATAAACACTCCCCTGACTTCATGGCAGAATAAACCGTTTGTGCTGCTCGAAATGTTCGGACCATTTCTCGCGGAGTTTCACACTGTCGTAGTTTACTATTAATCATAAATTTAATGCTGAAATGAAACAGATCGTTGTCTTGAATAATAGTATCTTATTGTGTACGCGGCCTATCTTGAGTCCTGCAGTTATTTTATGAACGGCTACGTCTTCCTGGAGGGAGCGGCTTTAATCGACGGCCGCCATTGTTTTTGTAACCATCTCGGATATCAACAAGGTACTCTGCTACCAAAAACATGCAACTGATTATCTGTGTCGTTCTGGAGCGAACTCAAGATAGGCCGTGGACACTATAGGGACCGTATCTTAGGGATCATGCAGGAGTGAAGCTGCAGAATTTACGGGAGTGTGACAGTTTGGGCTAAGAGGGGTAGGAAAGTCACTAAATTTGTTATCTCCGAACGGGTTGCAGTAAAAAAAAAAAATTTAAAAAGGACATCACCTTTTGGACAAAATATTTTTGGCAGATATTTTTTAAGAACATCACGGACAACAATATAAGTTTTTCCTGACTTGTTGGAATTACACATTTTGTTTAATCTACAATTTTACGTATTTTAACCACCGAGTATTAATATGCTCATTAACGTTTACATAAATTCATATTAATCTTATAAATACAAAAAACAAAACTATTAAAGGGACACCCGGCCTCCATTATAACATTCAGCCTGCCTTATAACAATTCGCGCTGGTCACCTTCCGCGTATAAACGAACACAAAGGTCATCTGAGATGGTAGCTGCGTTGTTCGCAGCGAAAGAACGTAGCAACTGTCTCATTTGGCATTGTGCCTAATACACGAACCAGCATAAACGCATTAATCGTGTCGTCACAAACCGGAATGATTCTCGTATTTTAACATCATAATTTATAATTTTCTAGGCTAGTGTCTTATAATTTTGCTTCGACTATCTATTGGAATAATTAATTTTAATTTTTGCCGCATTAGTATTTTTGATTTTTGATTTCATGGTAGTTATTAGCAAATTAGTACATGCACACACAGAGATGAAACGTCATGGTGATTGTAAGCGCGCAAAGCATCATATAGTTACGGATCGTTCGTAAATAAAGTTCCGTTACATTCAACAGAAAATCGCCTAGCCTCCACATTTCAAAAAGGATTTTTAGCTAGGGAAAACCTAACGGTAAGGAAAAATAGACCTTTGGGGCCGTACTTGATGTGGAGGATCGAGAAAAATGGCGCTGGGAGGTATATCCCTTTAATAAAGAATATTGGAAATATTTAGGATGTATCCTTGACAATTTTAAACTTAAGCCAGATTTCCGGCAGGCTGAAGTATCTGAAACTTGTGTTTCAGTGTTAATTTCAATGCATGAACGATGCACTATGTTTTATCACTGAGGTAGTAATTATTTGTAATTGAGTGGTACGTTTCTTTCCTAATCCCCCCCCCCCCCCTCTTACCTGCAATTCATTTTAGCATCGAATAATTTATCGAAGCATCTGTTTCTACATGTTACGACATCTACTTCATCCAGGCATGGGTTTCTGCTTGCATTTAAAACTTCATACTGGAAATAGCATTACACAATATTGTTTTAACATAAAACTAAGATGGAAAAAAAAAAACATGCGATTACGAAAAATCAATGGAAGAATTAGGGCGACATTCCAGTTTTCCTTGCACAAAACAACTTTTTAATGCAGGCCAGAATAGTTCCCATAGCCGCTGAAGGAGCATGGTAGCCACTCACACTGCTCTGGTCGGCAGTCCTGGTGGGGACTTTGCCAAGATCCCCTTTCTAGAGGTTCGACCAGATCCGCATACCTATAGCACCCAGGCTTGTCAGAATAACCATTTTGCCTATTGGAGGGGTTGGCACCATGAGTGGTTCAATTGGTCGAAGCAATACCACATTATAGTCAAGACCAAATATATACCTCAGTTGGTCTTGTAATTCTTGTAATTGGTCCTGTAGTCTTGCCTCAACTGGTGGCACAACTGATGGCAACATCGAGAAATGCGCTATAGTTGTTCTGATAAAATGGTAAATATCTGCGTGTTAAATGCTGGCTACGGCCCTTTCCTTTTTTTAAGGCAACAGAAATAGGTTTGCTTTTGTATTTACGTATCACCAATCGAGCTCATTTGGCTTTCCGTCTTTTTATTGCTGATTAAACGTTTTATTGTGTGTTCCTTTCTGTTCATTTCGTGCGAGGTGTGGCAGCAAGCATTCCCTCATGGAAAGTGTTTATTTTTATGTATGTATGCGTGTTAAATGCTGCCTACGGCCCTTTTCTTTTTGTTTAAGGCAACAGAAATTTGTATTTACGTATATCACCAATCGAACTAATTTGCCTTTCCGTCCTTTTTATTCCTGACTGAACGTTTTATTGTGGTCCTTCCGGTTCACTTCGTCTGATGCGTGGCAGCAAGCGTCCCCTCAGTGGTCATTGGAAAATGTTTACTTCTTATACACGTGTGCATGTTATATGCTGCCTACGGCCCTTTCCTTTCTATTTAAGGCAACAGAAAAAGATTTGCTTCTATATTTATGTATCACTAATCGACCTCCTTTGGCTTTCCGTCCTTTTTATTCCTGATTAAAAGTTTTACTGTATGTTCCTCTCCGTTCATTTCGTGCGAGGCGTGGTAGCAAGTGTCCCTCAGTGGTCATTGGAAAATGTTTACTTCTGTATATATGTGCGGGTTACGTGCTGCCTTTGGCCGTTTCCTTGAAAAAAGGCAATCGAATAGGTTAGCGTATGTATTTATTTGTCAGTAATCTGGCCGATTTGGTGTTCTGTCTCATTTAACTAAAAATTTAATGATATTTATCATGAAACATTTACCAAAAAATGTTAAAAATGGTACCGATACTAATCAAATACTATGTTTACCATTTCTTCCGAATGCGGCAAATTGTGAGAACACATCTCTCAGCTATTCTATATTTAATTTTTTTTTTATTAGGATGCCATGTTCGCTACTGTATCGAACTATCTCAAATGGATCTCTGAAAAAATTAGAAGTTTTTTTTTTATACAGAAGTAAGTTGCAATCAAATGAATGAAGTATAAAACTGGTTAGAAGCTGTACTAATAATGCAATATATTTTAAAGTCGTCAGAAAACTGTAGCTGAACTATAGAACACATCTAATAAATCGTATGTCATTGTCAACGCGGAGCTCGCGACTTGAGCTGTGGTTTAGCCTGCTGGTGGTACAACGATAATGGGGTCTTTTGTCAAACCAATGCTTTAAAAGAAGACTTTTAGGGAAAAATGCGTGATTTTTTTTAAAGATTTGTTGGGTGGGGGAGGCGGTTGCAAGTTTCAGCAGAATTTCAATTATCAAGTTTCAGTATAGTTTCATTTATCAAGTTTAAGCAAACGGAGTTTTATCAATGGTAACGGCCAGGACTGCCGGCCAGGGTAACGTGACAGGCTGCCATGCTCCTTCAACGGCTATGGGATGTATTCTGGCTAATTCTGGACAATCTTTCGGCTCCGGCGATGATAGGAGGTTTCACGGATTGAATCCCCGAGCTGGCACCTCCCTTTACCAGATTTCTTCTTCTCTAAAAAAAAAATCTGGTAATGTTCAAAATTGAACCGGTTCAGCTATACAAGCATTAATTGCTTCGGCTGACATAAGGCTCGTCAAAATTAAAAAAAAAAAATTAGTACCACACATATTATGCAAGAGGTTGATTTAACCAGTTTCTTCACACATGAGATGAAAAAACTTCGCTTGCTATAGTCTGTTCCACAATATGTTTGCAGGAAACTGGCTGTATGACGCCACTTTTTCTTTCTTTACAAATGCAAAAACATGTAAACATCTCACTCGTAGACTCTTAACAGTAACTGTGTAGAGTCTACAAGTGCGATATCCACATCTTTTTGCACTTGCAGTGCAAGAAAATGTGACATTGTCAGTTTCCTGCAAACACAATGTGGAACAGACTAAAGTGCGGCATCAGGGGCTTACATTTGTCGTTCATCAAGCGGTGTAATTTACAAACCTGTGATCCATGGTGATGCAGATCGTAGAAGAGTTTGTTCAGCAACAAAATAAAAGAAGGATTTTTATCTTTTACTATAGAGCAGTGACACGACGTAGTATTATTGTATAAAACTCTATGCTGGAACCTTAATGGGTTAGCTGCACGGAGCACTGCAGAGAGAAACAGAAGGCCGTCATACTGAAGCCGATGCTGTGAAGAGTGATTTCTTAGACCTAAAACGCGCGATTTATGTTGTTGGAGAAACAACGTTATTTTAAGCCTAAGAAATCCGCTCTTCTGTTGTTTTTCCCTCCATTTTTATGTAGTGCACCCTGTAGTTATGCCTTCCAAAACCCATACTGGTGCCAATCTGGACCAATATGGCGGCAAATGTCACTGCTATATAGGCAGTCGGCAACGAAAAGCATTCTGCCTCGCTGAAACTGCCATAGCCTATAGGCTAAGCATTAACAAAGATATTCAAATAAATACACCCCGAAGCTTAATTGCTGCACATTTCATTAGAAGAAATTATAAAGTTTTAAATCCAAGCCTTCAGAGCTGGAATGAGTAGTTGGAGTAAGTTCGAAGAACTCGATCGCATTCCCCCCCCCCCCCCCACCCAACACCAACTGTACCGCAAATTCTGTCTAAAAGCTTGTCAAATTTCCGCACTCCAGATAAAGACTACACTGCGGCAGCGTTTGGCCATTTTTATATAAAGCTACAGATGATAGAAGTAGCCAGTTCTTTAAAAAAAAAATGGTTCTTAACGTGTGCAGAAATAACGCTTATAAACTAACTGCATTGTTAAGGTCGCTTGCATGCTCGCACGTCAATATGCTAAAGATTGTGTTAACTACCCCAGCACAATCCATTTTTTTTTTTAACTCGACCAGTGCACTTTCATCCATGGAACGACATTACCAATAACTAAATACAGATGCAAACCTATTTTCGTTGTCTTTTAGACTTATATGTCAAACTGCCTGAGCGGGGAAATCGAACCCAGGACCTTCGAAACCAAAGGCCACGGTCCTACCGCTGAGCCAAAATAGACCGTGTCAGTCTGGCTCAGCGGTAGGACCTTGGCCTTTGGTTTCAGAGGTCCTGGTTCGATTCCCTGCTCAGGCAGTCTGCCGTATAAATCCAAAAGGCAACGTAAATAGGTTTGCATCTGTATTTAGTTATTTCTTGTGAACCTTTGGCTTTCCAGTCTTTAAACATTCACAATAGTTTTGATTACTTTCTACAGCTACCATGTTATTAATTTTTTGTCAATTTTCCTGATCCTCAACAAAACAGTTAATGATATTAAGGAAAATTGTAAATTAGCCATGAGCGAAAATGGAGAAAAACGTATTTTAGTAAGCCACTTTTATGCATTAACTTTTCGTCGGAGTGGCATGACTAGGATTCGAACCGACTACCCAATTGACCCCCAGATCACTTGCATAGCGCGTTAACCGTTTTGGCCACATCCTCCACTGCCACTGCCACTCCGACGAAACGTGAGTGCATAAAGGTGGCTTACTGAACTACGTTATTTATAGTGTACGATTTTCGATGATGGCTAATTTTCAAAAGAGCAGCGTCTTGTGACGTCATATTGGCTACAGGAGAGATAGCTGCAAGGGGCACTAGATTAAAATGTTAAAATGGAGGGTTAACCAACGGCACTTCTGGTCAAGGCAGTGCTTTGAGAGCGGATTTCATAGGCTTAAAAAAAACGTTGTTTTCTCAAATCCCTTATGCTGCTAGGTTGTAATCGAAAAATAAAGATTCCACTTGCTTAAAAATCTCAGCAATTGCCAACAAATCGACAAAAGTCGAGCATTAATGAGGCCTAAGAAATCCACTCTTAATAGCATTGTCTTCAGTAAGACGCCCTTCTTTTGCCCCTCCGGTGACTCTTGCAGCTATCCCAGTTACTGGCTCCAGCATAGAGTTATATACAATAATACTATGTTGTGTCACTGCCCTATTTGCCTTAATATTATTTGCAGCCATTTGTGTCTGTTTATAAACAGTTACTGAGATAGTGAATATTTTTTCCTTAACGATTCCAGCCAATTTCACGTTTTACATTTTGAGGTAAACTGACTTGTATAGAGCAGTGACATGACGTAGTATTATTGTATACTATAACTCTATGCTGGACCCTTAATGGGTTAGCTGCAAGGGGCACTGCAGAGAGAAACAGAAGGGCCTCATACTGAAGCCGATGATGTGAAGAGTGATTTCTTAGACCTAAAACGCGCGATTTTTGTTGTTGGAGAAAACAACGTTATTTTAAGCCTAAGAAATCCACTCTTCCGTTGTTTTTCCCTCCATTTTTATGTAGTGCACCTTGTAGTTATGCCCTACAAAACCCATACTGGTGCCAACATGGCGGCAAATGTCACTGCTCTATACATCATAGAAACTTACCGTTTTGGTCCCGAGGCGGAGGTTAGAGAATCTTTTCCCATATAGAGGCTCAGCAAGGAAAAAGGCATCGTGGCGTTGTTCAATATCCTTATTGTGCAGGAAGAACTGTTAAAAATAATACCATAAATGTTTGATAATGCATATTGAACGAGAGGGTATTCCATCCGATCATTACAAATATGCATTTCACGGGTGGTTAATACCTAACTGTGCATCGTAGCTTAACAACAGCTGCAAGCATAATATAAAAGGCTGATGTTTGCAAGGTGCACGTAAGTGAAGCATTCATAGAGAAAGAGGAATCGTAGATACTATACTAAAACTGGGGGAAATATCAGTGTTTGAGGTTATTTGCGATTTCTCATTATGTGCCATTGACAAAAGAAATGATGTAAGAGACAAAATATGTTATTGTATGCGCGGTGTATCTTGAGTCCTGCAAGTATTTTGTGAGCGGCTACGTCTTCTTAGATGGGGTAGCTTTAATCGATGGCCGCCATTGTTTTTGTAACCATCTTGGATATCAACAAGGCACTCTGCAACTGAAAACGTACAATCGATTATCTGTGTTCGTTCTGCTGAGAACTCAAGATAGGCCGCGGACACCACAATAAATTTAATGTTATCTCAGTCACGGATTCAAATAGGACAATTTTTAAAGTCCTTATTTACAGCTTAGTTGTAGTATTTCATCGCATGTCCTTTAGGTTTAAGTACAAAGCCTTGATTACTGTTTTCTGCTTCGGTATAGCTTTGCTCGGGTTTTCCAACCCGTATAAAGCTCGCGTTTCGAATTTCGGCTATTTCTGCCGTTCACCTGATAATTAAGGTTTAATAACAGATTGAAAAAATATTTATTACTTTTATTTCTATTTTCTTTTCTCTTTAAATAAAAATAGCTTGTAATTATATGACGCCCTAAAAATTCACTTTTTCCGGCCGTATTTCAGTTTTAGTTTCGATATCATAATTTCAATAGCTGAAAGCTGGTGTTTTATTCGTTTAGAATTTATTGTTGTGATTTAGATTTTTTTTCCCAGTCCAAATCTGGTTGGCTAATAAATAATGCTATTGAAATGTCAGTAATGTCTAAGTAGTACATTTGCTTACCATAACACCCTCCTTTTTAATTGTTACGTGTATGTAGGTGTACGGCCCTCGGTAATCCAACGGGTTGACTGGAAAACAAAGAACAGAAAAACCTAGGCTGAACTGACATATAAAAGCCCATTCTGTTAAGAAACCAAATTCCTTCAACGAGCTGCAATCTTATTTTAATTACTCAGGCTAAGGCTGTTAAGGCCTACTTAAAGGATTTACATCCAAGATTTTTTTCATTCTGGTTAGAATAAAAAATAAGTTAAATGAGTACCAACCTGGCGTCACAACTAGACATGAACCCCAGTACGTCGTCACGTGTTTAAAGGTAGCATTAAATGGCACCAGTTTATCAGAAGTCCCAAAGTCGTCACTCTGCAGAAGATAAGAAGTAACATGCAGAATACTTTAGTTTTACACTCCGACTGTCGGTTAGAGAATTACTCTTAGCAGTGCTGGCGAGAGAGAGAGAGAGGGGGGGGGGGGGGGGCAAAAGTTTTAAAATAAGTAAATTAGTAAAGTTCAGGTGCACTAAATAACATTATAGTTTGAGGCAGTTCATTCATTTATGTAAAAGAGCCGTTAGTCCGTAATGGAGATGTGCGGCGAAAAATTATGAAAAATACGAAAAATAGGGGTAAAAAAAAGACGAAAAATTAGCGAGTGTGTAAAAAAAAAACGGGAAAATTTGCAGCACCATAACGCATACACATTCGGCAAAAAATAGCATGTATATGAAAAATGGTAGCTTAAAGCTAGGAGCATTGCAAGTTTGCAAATGTAGGGTTGGAAAAAATGGGGCATATAATGGCACGAATTAACAAACAGTAAAATACAATTATTAAAATTTTAAAAAGTGTAAAATGTGGGTAAAAACTTGTCTGTATAAAAAGTGGTAAAAAAAAAATTGAGACTTATGAAACTCGGTTACTGATCTAGTGAGGACATTTAAAGTAGGAAAATATCCATGCGTTGGGGCCGTTAAATGGAAGGGACCGAAACATGAACGTTGGAAAGATACCAAAAGGTGCAACATTAAAAAGGTACCCAGCACGCAAATTGGAACGTGCGGGTTTGTACCTCTACTGATCCGCATCTAGCGCACCTACGAGTACGAGAGTACAGCACCATAGCATTAGATTAGGGGTTTGAATAATATCTCTGTAATGTGTGGTGCAGTGGCAACCCGGACCACTGCACTGTGACTGAGGTTGGCGCTAATGACCAAGCTGTCGACGCGCCAATAAGCCTCATCTCCCCCCCCCTATAGCACCTACAGCGTCTACTGTACCTACGAGTGTGAGAGCACAGAAAGATGACAAATTTAACTCCGAATAAGCCTAATTTCATCGCTGTAAATTTTGGAAACCACTGCTCTGAAAAATGTTTTTTGATGAAGCTTCGATCCAGAATTGGCTCGAAACTTTGTTTCAAAAAGAAAAAAAATAAATAAACATACCTCGACGACATACAGGGTGGCCTTTACAAAAAGGTACCAGCAAAATTTTTCTCCAAGTCCAAACTTTTTTGTTAGCACCCTCCAGAACCGTAAAGGGACTTTCAAAACTACCCGTTCTATTAGACATCATCTGACCCTTTAAGGTTCTGGAGTGTGCTAACAAATAAGTTTGGACTTTAAAGAATTTTGCTGGTTCCTTTTTTATGGGCCACCCTGTATTTTGTACAGATCTCAAAATTGGTTGATTTGAACTGGTTGGGCACACTGATAAAGTAGACCCGTAGGTTTAAAAGATTATGAAAACCGTGCGTATGTGGATTGAGCAAGCAAAGAAAACAATTTCCGCATAAAGTGAATCTTTTCAACACAAAACAAAGCCTTTTTTTTTTTACTATTTATGAACTGCAGACATTCTAAGGAAGTAATGAACGAATTCTGGCAACTACGTCAATTTGCTTGCTTCCTAATAATCAGTACATTGCGATGCTTTGGGATCACAAAAACTATATTAAACATAGATCAACGCCAATAGAGCGAGCGAAACGAAGAATACGACCCGTAACCTTTAAGTTATCAGGCCTATCCTCAATTCCAACTTCGTAGTCAAGTCAACAATTTTTAAATTTATGGTGCGTATAGCTATTATTGCATCAGAGAAACTAAATTCTTGGCTTGACCACATGCATTCGAACACAATTCACTCGCTAAAATGGCCGCCACCATTTCATATTTACATACAAGAGCGGGGCGTGAGGTATTATCTGGGGAAGGTAACGGCAGTTTCCCCAAGGTTGGGGGTAGAGTGGCAGTTGCACCTACATTGTTGATCTTCCCTCCCCAAATTCGTCCCTCCTTTCCGCTATCGGCCTTATTTTTTCCTCCTTTTTTCCTTCCTTTTTCCCCTTCCTTTTCATTTTTGTAAAGATGGGACCAAATTATCTCGTATAGTATAGTCCCCCTTGTTTGTGGCGTGAGTTGACCCTGCCCCCGCTTCCAAAATGTCGGTCATAAATGCATTTTTTTTTTCCAACTATAAAACGCCATATTGGCTACGATCTAGCATCAGGAGGGGATAACTACAAGGGGCACTAGACTAAAATGGAGGAAACAACAGCGTACACAACAAAAATCGCGCGTTATAGGCCTAAGAAATCCACTCTAACAGCATTGGCTTCAGTAAGACGCCCTTCTTTTACCCCTCAAGTGCCCCTTGCAGCTAACCTAGTTACTGGCTCCACCATAGAGCTACATATAATAAAATGACGTTATTGTCACTGCTCTATAGGGCAGTGACACGACGTAGTATTATTGTGTATAACTCTATGGTGGAGCCAGTAACTGGGTTAGCTGCAAGGAGCACTGGAGGGAAAAAAGAAGATCGTCTTATTGAAGCCAATGCTGTTAGACTGGATATCTTAAGCCTATAACGCACGATTTTTGTTGTTGGAGAAAACAACGTTCTTTTAAGCCTAAGAAATCCGCTCTCAATGCACTATCTTGACTAGAAGTGCCGTTGTTTTCCATTACATTTTAATCTAGTGCACCTTGTAGCTATTACCTCCAAATGGTGTCTCGTAGCCAACATGACGACACTTGACGCTGCTCTATATGACCGCCACCATTACATGTTGAACAGGACGGAAAGCCAAATGGGCTCGAGACGGGTTAAATAAATATGGATGCACCCCTATTTACGTTGCCTTTTGAACTTATACGTCAGTTTGTCTGAGCGTGGAATCGAACCACGACGTTTGAAGCCAAATGCCGAGGTGCTACCACTGAGCCTTACTGGCTCATGTCAGTATGCCTCAGCGGTAGGACCTCGCCATTTGGTTTCGAAGGTCGTGGGTTCGATTCGCCGCTCTGGCAATCTGACATTTATGTCCAAAAGGCAACGTAAATAGGTTTGTATCGGTATTTATATAGCCATTACATATTGCCATGCAGGAGCGGAGCGTGAAATTATATTTGCGGAAGGGAACGTTGGAAATTGGTCACCGGAAATTTGATCCCCGCCAATTTGGTCCCAATATAATCTGGTTCTGAATCAACATAATTCATTAAAAAATGCGTGCATTTATAACAGTACTTGTGGAACAGGAGCGGCTCAGTAGTACGGTAGTTTCCCATGGTGGGGTAGTTGGCAGTGGTGCCTCCATTGTTGATCCTATCTCCCCTCCCCTATTCTGTCCCTCCTTTCCCTTCGGCGTTAGGTTTTTCATTCCCTCCCCTCCTTCCCTCCTTCCTCCCTACCTTATTCCATTTTTGTGTTGCTGGGACCAAACTGTGTCATATCGTATATAACTATACGGATTGTAAGTTGTTACTTACTGGTACTGATATGATCACTTCATTACGATGTATGATGAAATATTTCATCAAATCGTCTTCTGTAATATTTAGTTGCTTTAACTTGTAGTCATTAGCGAATGGATTTTTTCCTGCAGACTTGTTGAGGCATCGAATCTCAGCATTGGAATCGTTCACACAAGCTTTCTCAATGTAGCTCCGAAGAGCTGCAGAAACTTTTGCAGAACCTGAAGCCAATGTGGGGCAAAGAGTGATAGCCGGAAAGACGATAGTCTGATTACGGACTACGAACATGTCGAGAGTGGTGGAAAATTTGAAGTAAGTACTCACTCTGTCGTGTAGCTGGTGAAAGCACGCCACTCCACAGCTGACTACAACGATGGCCCAAAACAATCTGACAATTTTGCTTGCTTTCGAGTTTAGAACTTTAGACAGTCCCGGTACGGTAAGATCGGTCACGTGCATGTTCTCATGGCGTCTTTTTTGGACACGATGTATGGTTCTTCTGCGCAGTTCTTTTTTTTCCCGCAGAAAGGTTATGTGGAACGTGATAACGTAAGGCTAACTCTGAGAATGGTACTCTTCGGTGCACTGGTGGTCGTAAATTGTCATTTGGTGCATAGTGCTTACGGAACTGCATTCTTAATCTTGGTTGAAGCTCGAGTTGAAGCTCGAAAAATCGGGAAGGTTACAATGCGGTGCTTGTACCATGGAAATAGAACTAATCGTATGAGGTCCTAATACAAGTTTCTATTATTCTACATCGATTAGTCATAAACTGGCAATAACGTAGATTATTACTTCCCTGTCAACAGCATAATTTGTTCAGTGCGATGCAGAAGCGTTATTGTGTCAACAACTTTCGTTTTTCGATAATTACAAAAGGTATGATGGAAGGTCCTATTACGTACGACGTGTGGGTTGGTCAGGAATGTAACTGCTTTACAACAAGGCCAAGACAGGTGTCAATGACAAGAAACTGCCCAGCCCAATAAACTTCTGTCACACAATCAATCATCAGTTGTTGATGATTAAATGATTCCCCGAATCCTTCATTGATAGAAAATTAACAGCTTGGTCATAAAATGCGCCCCGTAATTCGATGATTGCGTGAGGGTGTTATTAGGTAGCCATTAAATATTCCTTTCATTTATAACCATCGATCTAAGTGCGCTTCTTTGATGAAAAAAATGACATAACATAAAATACTCTTGTCAATTCATTTTACTTTAGAAACCGTATAACGCAAACATCAGATTGATTGTTCCGTACCTTACTTTTTGTTTAAATAATTTTGTGGAGCCGTAAGTTTTCAGAAAGAAACTAATGTACGTATAGGGGAACCAGCGTATAGAGGATCCAGCGTAGAGGGAAAATATAATTAATCATACAAAAACCCATAAGACCCATCAAATTATCACGATAGAAAGCAGTGATATCAGAGCCAAAATGGCTGCCACCAAGTTTTCCGTCCTAACCCTCTCGTGGTTTGAGTCGTGGCCACTCAATGTTAACTGACACCTCGTTGACTGTCAGTGAAGGTTGAGTGATCAGGGTTAGGACCACGTGCTTGGTGGCAGCCATTTTGGCTCTGATATCACTACTTTCTATGGCGAACATTTGGTGGGTCTGTTTACGTTTATGGGTTTTTGAATTTTACTAGACATTTCAAAAGGTGAACGAATTCCAGTAAGTTATTAAGGGAAAGTCAGTGGATTAGATCCGTTAATCTTTTGATCATGGTTGGGACCAAAATATATTTTCAAAACAGGACAGAATAGATCCCGTATGTGTTGAAACATCAGGCATCCACTCACACTACCCTAACCAGCATTGACAAGGAGAAACTGGAAGTTATTAACCAGTCTCCATGCGTAGTCACTGGTAGAGATTAATGCTTCAGACAGTTGCTTAAGCTTGACCACAACTCAGCCACGACTACCATTAAAAATTCAAATTTTTTCTAAGTTAAAAAAATAGGAAGAAAGGACAAATGTAGTATTTTATTTAAAATTTAATGTAGGAACATAAAACGGCGACTACTGCGACTCAAAATGATGTTTAGAAAAATACGTAATTTGGGAAAGGTGGAACCTCTCAATGCGCACTGCAATGATCATGAAAGTTTTTTTGGTGTAGTGTTGAAACAAGAAATGTCCTCGAGCGAAGTGAGATGACGCCGAATGAGTGAGCGTCCGTGAGCGACTCGGCTAGTATAGATTGAAAAACATGTAAGATGTTTTTCCTGGTCAAAATTAAGTAGTTTTTAAAAACTTCAAATTTGATGATTATGTAATTTATGTAACCACCAAATCTGAGTTGTTTGGCTACCTTAAAAACCGTAAATTTTATGATGACCAATGACCAGTAAGTTATTAGGTAAGAATGTAAAGAAAGCCAGGGACCATATTAGGAAATGGTGGAAGGAGCATTCGAAAGTAACAGTACGCGTTTGCAAATTTCTTGGCAAAAAAAAGGTTAATTTAATAAAAAAATAACTAAGTTTACGTGTTTTGGGGATGGCTTAAATGGCGAGTCTATCAACTTTTTTCCCCCGTTTTGAAACCCACCCACAGGCACAAAAATGATGCACCAAAACCAAACATTTACCTAAGTTTTCTGAAGGTCCTACGGGTCAAGAACACAAGTCAGGAAAGAAACTCTCCCGCCCCCGCTCTCCCCCCCCCCCAAAAAAAAAAAAAACAAAAACAAAAACAAAAACAAATAAAACTTACGGGAGTGTATTGTAGATCCTGGACTAAATCGTTTAAACATTGCACTGCGTGTTAATCCTAAGTTAAAACCTTCCTTTACTGGTTTGTGTTTATCAAAACAATATGTTTGTATAGTAGGGATGGGTCGGTTTAATTTTTTTTTTATTTCGGTTCCGGTTTCGGTTTTCACGCCCAAAAAACGTCGGTTTCGGTTACGGTACCGTTTTTTGCCACCATCCTCCCCAACCAGATTTTCCTAATTTTTTTTTTCTTGCTACAGTTGTTTTACTATAGCTTCACCTTACTCCTGCTTTCACTTTCAGCAGCGTCATAGACCGTGGGTCTAGCTGTGGCACCATTTTCCTCCACTATTTTCGTTTTAATAGCTATATGAGCTTTGCTGTCATTTAAACGTAGAAAATGATAATTATTTTTAAAAAATGTAAAACAACAAATCATTTTTTTTTAAATTTTTGAACACTGTACGAAAAACCGACACAAAATCCGAATCGGTTTCGGTGTCGGTTTACAGTAAAAAACAAAAATTCGATTTCGGTTTCGGTTACCGACTCATCCCTACGGAATAGATTAGATTCCATTAGGTTCGCTAAAACCTTTAGGCATAGCTAAAAACTGATATAACCCAACTGCTTGTGGCCGTGTTGTGCTTCTTGCCGCCCATCCATCTATCTCCCATGCTGGAGAAATGGTTTAGAGGAGTTAGAAAAGGATAATTTACTTGACCACTGGAGGCTTTCCCTATTTTTTCTTTCACCCATTTTTCCTTGCTCTATTTCCCCAGCAGTTGTTCTGTTTTCCTGTTGCATTTCCCGATAACCGAAGGGGTTGCATAAGCTTCAGTACACAGACCATACTACACTTGTTTGTATCGAGGCCTTGGATTTCATGTCGCGCAAGGTTACAGGTGCTGAGAGGTAGTCGTTAGTATTCTTTTTAGAGTCGTCTCATCTGGCTTTAGCAGTTTGTCATTGCGTGCATGCAATGTTATTTCCTGTTTTACATTTTGTCATTTGCCACGTCTTTTCCACAAAGCGAACGTAGGCGTATAATGATGGCGTACAAAATCGTTTCGTCATTTTGTGCTCAGGATATCCAGTTTCCTGTTAGAAATAAATTGCGAAACTTACCGTTCAGTTTGGAAGACATCGTCTGAAGGCTGTTATTTTCCCACTTTGAAAAAGCCTGACCTTCAGACAGGTGTTATAAACGTGTGTTTTGTTTGAGATGTGTACGTTCATGCTTTATCAAAGTAAGTTTATCTTTAATTACAATATTGTGCATACTGGCTAACAAACGCTGACTTTCATTCGCTTCGCTCACTCAATCAGCGCATCTCCTTACCACTCCAATACCCTCATTCCTTTTGCATTCTGGCGTGTAGTGACAGTGTGGTGTCACCGAATTTCTATAACAGGCACCGTGAACAACTACTTATTTATGGTTTGGCGTCCTTCTTTCCCTTTGCCTTTTTGGCTTCTTGGAGAAACGTAGATCGTTTAATTTTTGTGAACAACTGTGAATACTTCCTTTCTTAACGTACTTTCGTCTTCAGGTTAGCAATAAAATTAAAGCATGGCAAAAGCCACTAAGTCAATCTATATTAAAAGCATAAAGGAGTCATTTAAAACGGATAAAAACCACCAATTTCTCCCCTCAGAAGAGACAGAAATGGCAGCCGAAAAGCAACGACCCACCTGCTCCGTTGGGATGCCACGTCGCAAGGCAAGGTGTATGCAAATCGGGGTCACACTTTAGTGCAACACTGCCTCTCAACAGGCAAGTCGCCAGACAAATATGCAACAGGCCACACCCCCGACTTGGACAAGGTCCAAATCTTGTTTCAAGAAAAATACACCAGGGTACGAATTAACGTTGAAACGCTTGTCATCCATACACATACACTACCAGTACATAACCACTTAGTGCCAGATAATAAATTTCTAAAAGAATATTTTTCTGTAATTAACACTTAAACTCGATTCATTTTGCCAGGCGTATTGTAAAACCCACATAACGAATGCATCGCACCTTTGAAACATGTGACCCCGATTTGCATACACCTTGCTTTGCGACGTGGCATCCCAACGGAGCAGATGGTCTTTGCTTTTCGACTGCCATTTCTGCCTCTTTTGAGGGGAGAAATTGGTGGTTTTTATCCATTTAGAATGACTGTTTTATGCTTTTAATATAGGTTGACTTAGTGGCTTTTGCCATGCTTTAATTTTATTGCTAGCCTGAAGACGAAAATTGATAATTGAATAATTGAAACGTTGTTTTTATTTTTATGTAGCACTTCTTAGTTTGCCTTCACATAATCTTTTACCGTGCTTTTTACCATTACATATTAACGTACTTTCAGCATCGTTAGCATCTTAGTTGAATCTCGGCCTACGCTTTACTGCTGGCGTTTGCTGCGTTGTAGTGTTGCCTAATAACAAATGTTTAAAACAATGTAAAATAATGATACTGATCATTCAGGGCCCCGTACCTCCGGAATGGCACGACATTGGAATTCTGTGTTAACGTGCAAATCTGCGCCATATAAGTAGAGTACCATCCGCACCATTACACATCAAATATTAACAGAGGCGTCGCAGGAGCAAAGTTTACAAAACTTCGGCTCCTAAGGATTTTAAAATACAGACTAGCCGATTCGCTCGCTAATGCCCGTGCAAGAGTAAACGTAGGAAGTCACACGTAAATTTGAAAACTGTTCACTTGTTGTTGTTGTTGTTGTTCTGGTTCTTGTTCTTGTTCTTCTCGGCTGACACGGTTTCAGAAAAAACTACTGCCCCTACCTAAAATCTGAAACATGATCTGAGCCAGAAATTTGCCTGGGCTTCAACCTTACAGGGACCACTTTTTCAATTGGTCGATCCATTCCGGAGTTACGGGACCCTGAACGATCATTTTGATTGTTTTACATTGTTTTAACTATTACTGCAGTAAACCCAGGTAAATAACGCAGGCAGTGCTTATTAGAGTTCGTTTGCGCACGAGAATTTCAGAAAATTGGACAAGAGGCGGAGGCGGAGCGGCTAAAATAGTCAATGTTACAATGCTGCAGCATGTAACAATTATAGGCGAGGCGCACAATATCGGATTGTAGCCCACTCGAACAAGTTGCAACAATCGTTGGGTGCCGGGAAACTAACATTGTCGTTGTTTCCCGGCCGTAGGCCTCAAAATTTGGCGGCGGACATGACTGAGTGACTTATTTACTTTTTCAATGCCGGCTTCGGGAAGCCAGTTGAATTGTTTAGGCCATTGTTGCCACGATACTGACACAATCCAGAATCAACTACTCATCGAGATGACGCATGCTAAATCCAGAAATACGCTAATGTGTTGCCATCAAATAATAATCATGGGACAAACCTTCGGCGGAACCTAAACATATAAGTATCCATTTCTAATGTTCCGTTTTTTTGAAAACAAAAATCGGTGGACACATAAAATGGAAGCGAAAAAAACCAACAAATTAACTGAGCAAAAAACGGCTTCGCCGTTTAGAAAAAAAATAACATTAGAGCTCGTATCCCCATACTCACAGCCCTGAAGGTACACGAATAAAAACGGATAAGAGTTCACTCGAACGCAGCGAACTATAATTTGAACTCCAATTCGCAAAACGTAAACCCACAAACACACACAAAATAGACGCCATAAACAGCAAAACGCTACAAAATTGAAAGATAAAACTGCATACACAAAATGAACACGAATTATAGTTCAAATTATAGTTCGCTGCGTTCGAGTGAACTCTAATCTGTTTTTATTCGTGTACCTTCAGGGCTGTGAGTATGGGGATACAAGCTCTAATGTTTGTTTTTTTCTCTCAGTTATTGATTCTCTTTTTTTAAGGTAAACTGCCTGCAGAACTGCCTTTGATTCGTAATTTGAAGGTCAAATCCCTTGCGAACATCACTGTAACTCCTCTTTTAACGGTCAACCTCTGAAAAACATACATTATCTCCACTTTTAAAGATAGCCACCATGCACAAATGACATTCATTGACTATTTGAAGGTCTCCCGCCAGTAAAAATAACATAGTTTTCCAATTTTACGAACAATATCTTTCGAGAGGTGACCCCTTGTATTGCTTCTCAGTAAGGAGAGGGTACAAATCAGGACCTTCTAAACAGGCTTCCAATAACCCTACACTTTTTGATTTCGTCCTGCTTTTGGGGATAGAATATTTTATGCAGGCTTTTTTATTCAGCCTTTTTTCTACATGGTGCGGGGAGGGACCGGTCTTTTGAGGTAAGACGAGTGAGCAGTAATAGTACCGAATAAAATTCTAGGAAGATCGTGTATTCAAAAAGACCCCCGTTTGGGACAATGGGGATGCCTAAATATTTTCCTCAATAACGGTATTCGCTTGTCGCGAGGATGCAGATACGGAAGTAAGGAGATGGTGAAAATGCAGACTTGTCATGACGCTGTTTGGTGTTATTCTGCATGACAAAGTACAGTGATAACACAGATATTTCTCCATTAATCAACGGTTTCCTGGGATGATTTTGGTTGAACCGATGTCACAACCGGAAGTAGTACTAAGATGGCGTAAAAGACTCAATACAACGCCCTACACAAGACGTAATGAGGTCCTTCCTAAACGACCAACTTGTATGTGAACCATACACACGCTTCTAAAGACAGTTCGGCAAATGCAATGCGCAGAAACCTCAACAGAACGTTCCAAAAGTGTCTGGCGAGAGAAATGACGTCACCTTTCAAAGAGACTGATGGCTGCATCCAGAGTCAGTCGATAATCCGGATCAGTACCTTCCTACAGCACCGAACAGAGCTAATAGAACGCACCACTGTTACAGATAGTTTGGCTCGAAACTCGACGTCGCGCGTGCAGTGATGTTGCGTCAGCCGTTCAGTACCTTCTTAAACTACAATACAGCTCAACGAGCTGAGCAGCGTATTGATACCTCATACCTTCACCGTGACCAGACCTAGCTAATGGATTTGACCAGGATTGGCCAATGGATGTGACCAGGCAAGAGCAATGCCAAATTGCGAAAAACTCAGGGAGGTGGTTTGCTGGGGTGGAGGTTTGAGCATGCGCGAGCTAACAGTTTTTCCGAAACAGATTCGTCGCTGACGATGTTGACGTCAATAAAGCCGAATCAACACGGATATTAACAAGGAATGTGCCAAACTGTCACCAACAGTGGTACGTTTGGTTCACTGTGTTTGGTCGTTTAGGAAGGTACCGTATGTTTCGTGCCGTCTTCGTGCATGCTCAGAATTCCGTGCAAATAATCCTCCTTCGCGAGCTGCTGCAATTAGTTAGCTCCTTATTTACAACTTAAAGGCACTTGTTAGAATGTTATAAGGTAAAAGCCAGAAAAGTTCATAATGTTATTACCGTTTTATTTGTGCACTTTCCTGGCTTTTACTTTATAACATTAGTTAGCTCCCACAATCCCTCAGTTGCGTTCAAGATGACGTCACTTCCGTGTAACGGACATGTTTTAAACGAAAGATGAAGAAATAAGTTTACGTATGGGAACATCTGCTACGGAATGAACGTCCACAAGAAAGGATTAAAGAGATATACCTCCCAGCGCCATTTTTTCTCGATCCACCACATCAAGTACGGCCTCAAAGATTTATTTACTTAGCGTTATTCTTTCTCTTGCTAAAAAACCTTTTTAAAATGTGGCGTCTAGGAGATTTTCTGTTGAATATTGTCAACTATACTTAAGAACGACCTGTAACTATATGATGCATTGCGCACGTACAATAATCATGACGTTTCATCTCTGTGTTACATCTACTAATTTTCCAATGATTACCATGGGATCTAAAATCTAATAGACTAATGCGGTAAAAATTAAAACTAATTATTCCAATAGATCGCCGAAGCAAAATTATAAGACACTAGCCGAGAAAATTATAAATTGTGATTTTAAAACACGAGAATCATTCCGTTTTGTGGCGACGCAATCGTTGACTTGATTCTGTCTCGTGTACTATTCCCAAAGCCAACCGAGACAGCAGCTATGCGAAGAACGCAGCTACCACCCCAGCCGACCTTGGCGGTGTAATTGCTCGGATGACGATCTGCGCGTAGCTGTAATTTGGCACGCGGAATGTTATAAGGCAGGCCGGGTGTCCCTTTAAAGCAGTTCGTCGGGCTCTTTCTAGTTTTGCCTATGGAATGGTCTATTATATGTAGCTCTATCGACTGCGATGTGTTTTGGCAGTACCAAACTCTGCGCAGCAGCGGACGCTTTTCTTGCACATGTGTGGTGGTTTTGGAAGAAGCTGATAGTGGCCACATTATTCAAATCATTCCTGCAACAAACACAAAAAAAAACACGAGCCTCCAAATCGGGAATGGCGAATGCATCTCAGCTTGAGTCATCACTGCCTTAACCATTATCACAAATGGCGGCCGGGACACTCTACCAGAAGATATGACCCTGTACTAGACCCTGTACCAATGTTATTGGTGTCGACGGCCACTTACGGTCCGGCACTTACTTGTTGATTGTCGCCATCTTGATGGTGTTCGTCGTCGGTTCCATCTTCCGCATGACATTGCGCGTCAGTTGGGCGATAAGTCTGTCCTCCTGTCCGGTGTTTTTCAATTTTTGCAGGAGGTACAGATGTATGACAAGATTTAGATTAGGGGTTTGAATAACATCTCTGTAATGTGTGGTGCAGTGGCAACCCGGACCACTGCACTGTGACTGAGGTTGGCGCTAATGACCAAGTTGTCGACGCGCCATTAAGCCTCAATCCCCCCCCACACTTTGAAATTGAAACTAGCTGCTACACCAGTTACAGCTACACCTTAAAATAAGCATAGTACAGTCCCATTTAACCTAAACAATTTCAGTTAGGATTGATCGAAAGAATAGATCCCCATCTTTCATAATATCTTAAA
>JAHWFP010232438.1:0-17318 GCA_023313725.1 Lithobius niger | reverse complement strand
CCCCCCCCCCCCTGTACTAGACTATAAAAGCCTACATTGCATATCATGGTACAACACGCATAAAAGCTTTCCCATTACACGCCTCCATGGACAAACCAGAACATGATTTTTTTTTTTGTAAACAGAGCGTTGGGTTAAGTGTCTCGAAGTTTATTTTCAATGCATGAATTAAAATTATTTATCATATTGTTACGCCGTGCTACTTAACATCTTCTTTTACTGCTTTATTTATTTATAAAGTGGCGCTCCGACCCGAGCTGAGCAATAACAAAAGTATTCATGCTGAAAGGTAAGTAATAAAATTTCGTGATTTTGTCTAGGCATTAGGAGTTGTATTTAGTATTGCGGCATTTTTTGCTTTATTAAATGAAAACTAAAAGTAAAATTAACGTAACTGTCTTTTGGAGTATATTACCTTATTAGGAAAACTAACCAAACCAAATGGTGATTTCACCAGCTGCTATCTCTTGAACGCTCCAGGAAAAGCTATTTCTCAGTTCATGTTTCATCGAAGAACTTGTCTCAGCATTTGCATGCAATACCCAGGTAACTAAGTGAAGATGAAAACCTATTTACGTTGCCTTTTGGACTTATATGTCAGACTGCCTGAGCGGGGAATCAAACCCACGACCTTTGAAACCAAAGGCCGAGGTCCGACCTCTGGCCGTGTCAGTAAGGCTCAGCGGCGGAACTTCGGCCTTTGATTTTAAAGGTCCTGGGTTCGATTCACCGCTTAGGCAGTCTGACATTTAAGTCCAAAAGGCAACGTAAATAGTTTTGCATCTGTATTTAGTTATGTCTTGTGAGGCTTTGGCTTTCCCGTCTTTAATCAATACCCAGGTTATGTTTCTGTAAAGAAATTTTGTTATTAAAAGATAAATTTTCTAACTTAAATTAGCCATTCGAAATCAGTCTTTTAACAGCTACATCTGGCCGTTTATCATATACAGTAAGTTCACCTAAATATTCGTGTGTGTAGACGTATGTTCGTATAACTCAAAGTTGTTAGGATGTACGAGACGACCAAACTGGCTGAATTTATAACAAATATTTCATGGCCAATTCACATCAAAATTTGAAGAACACGTGATCCCACCTTAGGTTCTGTGACAGTGGCGTGAGCAGAAGGGGGCAAGAGGGGCTTTGCCCTTGACCTTTTCGTAAAATGCTCCTTTTGTAAGGAAAAATGGCCTTTTGTGCCAACATCTGCCAGATTCGGTGCTTGAGAAAGGGCCTACAGATCTGAAAAAGAATAAAAAGGGCTAACAAATGAGCTTAAAATGGGCATAAAGGGGCAGGACTGCAAGTTTGACTGAAAAAAAAGTTTGACCGGAAAAAAAATTCTACCCCAAATATGTCCACTGAAACGTACTATGCCGTTTTACGAAAGGTTGCCCCTGCCCTTTCGTGGGTCTGTGCACGCACGCTACTATTCGGTGATGATTTTCATCTGTTGTACACTGTTCTCAACTTTGCCAATGTGCCTTATCACTCATTAACAATCAGTGACTCAGAATTTTCATCGAATGTTATTGCTTAGCAGTAATGGTAGAAAGCCCTTTCAAAACTTTCTTTCTTTCTGGGGTTTCCAGTTGAGGGCAGGAATTGTAATCCAGGTATTTCGTAATTCGTTTCCCTTAATCCGGTGATTACAGAAATAGCCCGAAATTGTAATTTTTCCTTGTTTCTGAGTGATGAAACACGGAGAAAGGTTTCTCTTTGGTAATTTAATGTGTTCATAAATCACAGTTTAAAATAAAATTATCTGTTAGAGAAAGTCAAAGTTAATGTTTAAGCTATGGTATAAATGAAGCAAAGTCAAAACAAGAAACTAACACGAATAAAATTCCCGGCACAGTTTTTGACACCACGTTGCGACAATACTGTTTAGTGTACATGAAACCATGCTGCTGCATAATTTTCTTTTTTGCTGTTTTTCATGTTGTGCTAATGACCGGTGATCTAATGACTGGTGTCCGCGTGTGGCGTACTACTACTGCTACTTGACTAATTGTCTTCCCTAAAAAATAGTAGGAAATAAAACGTCAATCATTCGGAAACAAAGCAAAATGTCCCTTCTTTTTTCAACTAAGGATGGGAGGTTTTAGGTTACACGGCAGAATCCACATCATTTACTGCATCTTCAGTTTCACGATCGCAGAAAGCAATGTTTCCTCCTTAAAGGATTTTTTTTTTCACAGAATCCCGTCCTAGAAAACCAAACTGGCCGATAGCTACTGATGATTGAAGCGACCCAACTAATCCAAATAGCCGAATCAAGTAAATCATAAGCTACCAGGGGCCCTGGTCTCGAGTTGCGCTTTTCAAATCGCATGCGGTTTTGACCAATAAGAGCGCCAAAATCAAGGCTCTTCCATTGTATCGCACGTGAATTTTGATAAAAACCGTATGCGATTTGAAAGCGATCATGTCGAGCCTACTAGGCCCCCAGCTCTTCGCAAAGATTCTAAGCAACCCATAAAAGTTTGAAACCGTTTATTTATTTACTTTAGCAATTTTTCAGGAATCGTGGTAGATCGTTATTAAGAAACAGATCCCTGACCACCCACGGTAAGTGTGAATGTTTGCCTATTACTTCATTCCACATCATGTTTGAAGTCTCTGTGTACACTAAAATGAGCAATCAACCTAAAAGGCTTGCACAGTGCTTATCCAAACAGCACAGGTGAACCATGAAAAATTGTTCTTATATAATTATTAAACGTCAGTTTCAAATAGGGAGCTTGATGATAGACACGCCAAGCCCTTGTTTTAACATTGAAAACCAAAGTGTGTGCTATTATAGGTGTGGTTCTATGGCTTCAACTAGGAGCGCCAAATCTCCAGGTATGTTGAAGTATATGCACGCCCACAAAGCAAAAACAGTTTTGGTTTTGTGAAAAACTGCTCATTAGAGATCAGCCTGGTTGCTGGAGGTTTGTGGATCTGGTCGAAACCCTGGCAAGGACACCTTGGCAAAGTCCCCGCCAGGACTGCCGTGCAGGGCAGCGTGAGAGGCTACCATACTCCTTCAGCGGCTATGGGAACTATTCAGGCCAATTCTGGATAATCTTTCGGCCCCTGTGATGATTGGAGACTTCCCGAATCGAATATCCGGGTTGGCCAGATATTTCTTCTTCTCAAAAAGTCTGGTAATGTTCAACCTTGAACCAGTTCAGCCACACGAGAATTAAATTACTTCGGCTGACTGAGGGCTCAAAAGAAATTAAAATAAAAAAAAAAAGATGTGTAACACGCTATTTACGAATATCAGGGTGCAACATAAGCAAACACTCATGGTGCACCTTGCAGTTACATAAGCTGCTTGGCGTTCAGTCAACTTCCGTCTACACCGGAACTTGGCCGAACGCCAACAGCCGGGTAACGAGCCTGCTCTATTATTCAAACCAGTTAAAGCCGGCTCCTACCTGTTAGCGGTTGTGCAATGTAATGCCTCAGGCTACTTCTATTGTTTAGCTCCGCGTATAAATACGAGGGCCTGGACCAGTATTACCAGACGTAGCATAATTCTGCTACGGTAGCATTTTTCAGCTTAAAAACTAAGGTGTGCATAATTGGTAGCATTTTTAATTGTGTAGCGTTTTTGTGGCAGAATTTAGCATTTGTAGCCGAATTAGTAGCACTTTTCAATAATCTTTGAAGTTCATTGCTTTCAGCAAGTCACTACACTCTACTGTTAGTTAGGCAAAAGATGAGGCTACAATTTTAATAGCAAACTGGCTTTACACGCTTCAAATGGCAAGCGAAAAAAAACAGAAATCTATTGTGTCAAAATATTTACTTTTTGGTAGTGAGGGTCAAAACTTAAACGTATAAACATATTGAATAATAATGGCATTTCTTTAATTTTTCAGCAATGAAGACTGCAAGTCACTGTATTCCCTTTATTAAAGTATCGAACATGAACACAGGACTCAGCACTGCTGTTGTTGCAAGGGATGTGGATAATAGTAGTTACAAAGTCTTTCGCCCCATCATTGTTTTTGGTAAAATCGTCGGATTGATGTCTTTTGGCTTTGGTCATCAGTGTGAGGGTAAAACTGAACTACGGCAGCTTTGTATAGGCTTTACAGCTTACATTTACAAGATAACCATTGGAATCCTTTGTGTTTTAGCGAACGTATGTTTACGCTACCCAATTGCGGTTGTAACCGGCATTCCAAGCTCTACGGAATCTTTGATGTATCAACTTAGTCTTTACAAGGACCTTCCGTTCGCGATGGCTCTTTACTTCTGCTCTTTTTATGTTGAAGGATACTTCCTTGACATGTTCCGGATGTTGAGAAATGCTGATCGACTACTGCAGAGGCGATATGAACGAAAATCTATTTTGCTTTACGTTGCTCTGCATTTTGTCATGACGTTCTTCACTGTGTCGTCATACCTTTTCATGACTGGAATCACAGAAAATTCTATGAAAGTCTCATTCTTCAATCACGCCCATGCCTTCTTCATATTGTCAAGTGACCTGTTTGCAGGCATGTTTTTCATCCTCGCTGCAAACGTTGCTGCATATCATTTTGCGTCGTTAAATAGTGACCTGGAGGCTCTGCTGGATTCGCAGATCTCTCCAATACATTCTCAGCTTTACCAAATTCGTCTTCATTATGACTTGCTGTGCCAACTTGTAGCATCTGTGAACCTCGCTTTCGAATGGTTTTTAACCATATCTCTTGCGTACAACACCACAACCATTTGCTTGGGTGTTTTATTCATGATGCACAGCACGAACAGCCGAACTGGACGTTTGTTTTGCAGAATATGTTATTGTGGGCAATGCCTTTTCCGTATTTACGCACTCGCTGCTGCTGCTGATAGCGTCACAGTTCAGGTAATGACCTTTCGTGCTTTTAATTGTTCCTAATTTATTTTATTTTTATTCTTTAACATTTATAATACATTTTATTTTTAAATTAAAATTCATTTCTCTTTATTATATTTGAATTTATTTACCTATTTTTTTTTTATTACGGCTAATTACATGGTTTTGAATTTTGTCAGCGTATTGGTTTATTACACACCGTGGTCCAGAAACGGCGTGCGAATTGGTTAACACGAAAGGGAAATGAAACTGTGGATATCGTGAAGAAATAATATCAACACTGTCAAAACAACGACAAACACTGCGCTTGTTTTACGCTCCTGTAGGTTCCGATAACTGAAAACAACTTATTGAGGTGTCATCCTGGTAAAGGCGAACCAGAAACCTCAACGTACTGCTTTTTTATTTTTTTACAAACTCGCGGAATGCTCGCCCAAGTCCCACTCATTAAACATGACATATGTCTTAACATTTCTTACTATTTTGTGCGCGGCGTATCTTGAGTCCTGGAAGTATTTTACGAGCGACTAGGTCTTCCTGGATGGGGCGGCTTTAATCGACGGCCGCCATTGTTTTGTAACCATCTTGGATATCAACATGGCACTCTGCTGCCAAAAACGTACAATCGATTATCTGTGTTCGTTCTGCGGCGCACTCAAGATAGGCCAGGCACACTTTCATTCGTCCCTCCTGTCGTCTCAAAGGCCGTGTATGATGGTCAGTGTTAAGCCCTAACCAGACTGGCTACTCGTGGCTGTGCAAGATGGCGCACCAAAGACGTCAAAGACGGTTCATAAAATGCAACACCAACCGTATGACTGAAGCAATTTTTACCTTATAAGCACGCTATAACGCATCACTTCACACAAAATTTGTCTGGAGAGAGCTTTAGTAAAACCTACGTATACGAGATCGAGTCCACACAACACAAATTATGGCGACCGTGAAAGCTGAAGAAACTCATCACGGGTGGTGGAATTTCCCGTTTGATTGGCTTATTAGGCATGCATATAATGAGCCCTAACAATAAACATTTGCGCAGACACGGTAAAAACGTTGTTCACATGGACCTATGTCTGATTAATGACAAATTACATAATTACTTATCTGCTGCATTGGTAGCTGGTAGGAAAAGTAATTCCTATTTCGCCGGACCTAACCCACACACAATACACAGGTGTAAACAATTCGACCGTGTTCACAATCAGAAGACGACATTTCTTCCGCAACAATGGCTGCCTCAACAACGGGGGATTCCATCCACGTAACTTCACAAAGGATTTCAAAGGGTTTAACGAGCGTTAACCACTCCTGGTCATCTGTCCGAAGCCCTAAGGACCTATGTCTGCAACTTCACTAGTTCAATGGAACAATGACCTATGTCAGAAAAAATAACAAAGTTGTGTGGTGATTTACTTTGTTCTGGGGAGCTACCTTACCGGCTGTTGTAGAAATACAAACTAAAGGTAATATTATGGGAAAGTGGTGTGCCGTGACTTATTGTTTACAAAATATCGTTACCCATTTTTTTTAGCTCCTCCTTCCCAATCACATAATCCAAGTTTCATTACTCTTCGTTCAGTAATACAACAGCCACAACTGAACTAATTAAGGACCGGAGCTTAGAAGCACCATGTACTCTTAAATATCCCACGGTTTGTTGCAAAGATATACACAGTAATTAATAACTTAGCTATACTACACGCCACGGCCATTTGCCGTGATGCGCCTATTACGTGACTGGGCTAGTCCACTCAGACGACCAAAGATCCGCTATTCTCATTCGTCAGTGGCTAACTCACGATAACATCATGGCAGACAGGTAAAATTATGCCTAATTTATGCCTAATTTTTCAGGTAAAATTATACGTAAAAAACTACACAATTTAAGTAACTTTGGTGAAAACTGAACGGAACAACTTCAGCGAATTTTTCCATAACCATTGAATTTTTGTACAACATCTCGTTTTCACTTCTTCATATTTTTCAGCCCAAGAATGGGTTACAGCACTTGCAGAACATCAAGAGACAAAATCTTTCAAGAAATGAAGAGTTTCAAGTAAGAGCATGATTGATTTCTAATAAAAACAATAAAGTTAACAGAAAGCCCAACGTGTTCGTGAACATGGTTAATTGAAACAGCTACAACTCGTGAAGATGCCGAATCTCTAATATTCTCTGCCGGTGACTTGAACAAATTGTTTGCAATATTATTTTAATTCATAACATTGAAATTCGTGTAATACAATGATTTGGACACTGTCATTATACATGGCTATTCCTGTATTTGCTTCAAAAAACGGACGAGCGCGTATATACCGCTTGAAACTCAGATTACCTTGGTCCTTAGGTCATGTACCACTGCACTGTGACTGAGGTTGATGCTAATGACCCAGCTGTTGATGCGCTATAAAGTGTCATTCCCCCCCCTTTCATTTCAAAAAAAAAATTCGTGCTTGAATGGTTCAACTTGTCAGTGCTTTAAATCCTAAGCCTGACAGTCAAATAAGTCTAATAGTGACCAACTCAAATTTTTAAAAGTAGATCTTGTTCTATCTTATCATTTAATTAAATTGACTACATTTTTCCGTAAATTCTGCTTGATTTCAATCCACTTAATTGACTAAAGAAAGAAATCACAAGGTAAAGGGTAAATGAAGCAAATTGTTTCGAAACAATATACTAATTCATATACAATATGTCTCAGAAGTCCTGAATCAGGTCGGCCTATAATAATGGTATAGGGTTATGGTATAGGCCTATACTACACCCAGAGGAACGTGGTAAGATGTGATACAGTACTGTAATCTCCCTGATACTGTTACTGTGAGTGAACGCTTATTGTGGAAGACATTTGCTACTCCCATTAGGTACATATTTTGTTCATAGTTTGCTGATTTATACAGCAACGTTTCAGAAACAGGTTACACCAGTCATCTATCAAGAGATACAACAGCGTATTGTGAGTTACATAATAAAATTCGCTCAATCAGAAAAAAAATTTCGACAAGGCTTTGTCGGAAAGAAAATAAACCACAAGTCAGCATCTGTTTGCATTTGAAAGATGAAAAAAAGGGAATATTCCTAAAATTCGTGTTCCTGGAATGCCACATTCCAACTTCAAGGGTTTCACTTCACACCTTCGAATTTCACAGTGAAACATCGGCGCACCCCCGGTTTATTTATTTTTTTGATTGTGACTTTACCGAAGTAAGTGTACTTTTGTTAAGTAATTGGCAGTTTGCTGGTTTTGCTTCTTGTGTGATGGCAGAAGTGACCGCTATCGAAACGTAACTTTTTATTATTTTACATGTTGACCTTTTTAGCCGTTATTTTTAAGGATTATAAATTATAAACATCGTAAATATGATATTTATGTGCGTATTAATCTGGTGTATAATCGTTAGTTCTTAAAAATGAAGCTAAAAACGTTTACCAGTAAATTCTGCTCAATCATATATAGATAACAAAAGCCGTAAAGAATTGATACTCTCGCCTAATGGTTTTAATTTCTTTGTCAGGTAACGATGCTGGCCAACAAATTAAGTCAGTCGCCTGTTGAAATAACTTCAGCACTAGGTTTATTTACTGTTAACAAGAGGACCTTTACAGTGGTAAGCATCGTTAGCTTCTGCAGCTTTAAATGATAAAGAATATCTCGTAATAATATTCTGTTTATTCCATTTAGATACTCTCTACCATAATGACATACCTGATTGTGCTTGCACAATTCATTCCTCAGAATACGACAACTTCCCAGATCATCAGCTGTAACAGTACAGGAACTTTCAATATGACTGAAAATTAAGACTATCAGTGTGCCTTTAATGAAACTAATTAGCTGCAGAATAATGAAATTAAAATTTGTGTTTATAGGCAGTCTCACACAAACTGAAAAATAAAAAGAAATAAAAAGTCCCACTATTCGGGTTCTTTAGTTTTTAGTGTTCATAGCATACTTTTAAATTTCTTAGCAATGTTTTTACTTTTTAATTATACAGCATCATTTTGGGCCTTTTAACATTTTCACACCCTTCCCATGTCCTGCACGCTTGAAGATGCCATTGGGGGCCTTTGAATCCCTGGAAGGTCTAACCTTGGTGGTAAGGCATTCGTGTCCCCAAACCTCTTACCATCATCCATTCCTTGGCCGTTTATGTACACTGACTATATTTACATGTAATTGCGGCTGGTTGTCAGTGACTCCCCAGTCCTTGCCAGACCCGTTGCTATCGCAACAAATAGTATTATTATTAAGTACCATGTTGATAGTAATTCGGTCATTATTTTTAGGTACACAACAACCGTGATTACGTACCTAACGGTGTTGGGTGGGTACATATTTGAACAATATAGTTAAAAAAATGGGACCTTCCAAAAATTGCAACTATAAAAATACTGGAACCATTAATGTAAGTTTAAATTAGGACCATCGTGCTGATATCAGCCTCCTTCAGTTAGCTTCAGGCTAAAAAATGAACTAAAATGGTTATACACTGTTTAAAACCCATGAAAGATATATGCAGTAAGTACTACATAATATCCTGCAATTCTGTATTGAACGGATGCTGTTTTGACCGAATTACCAAACCACTTGGACTCATTACTTATTTGCAGTGAAAAAAAATTGGAAGAGCTGCAGGTGGTGACCGGTGAACGTAGTCAGGGCAGCTGGTGAACCTGGCTGGGAGAAAAGGGGGGAGGAAGGGGGGGGGGGGAAACAAGGCTCCCAAATAGTAATTTTTACATAACATTTGGTGGTATTGCCGTAAATTTATACGGAACAAAAAGAGTAATTTGTTATCATTACAATTCGTTTCCTGAACTTAATGTTGCTGTTAAAGTAAACGGTAATTTCCTATTGCGTATTATTCAGGTCTCTGCTGAAGGCAGGCATTACTATTATTAGTAGAAAATAGGCTTTAAGTAGGGTAAGAATACGATTGAGTTGTACACCCCTCCACCCACTCACAACCGGAAGTGACGTCATTACCCCCACTTCCGGTCACGTGACGACAGTGGGGGTAATGACGTCACTTCCGGTCACGTGATGAAAAGTGTAGGACGTCACTTCCGGTTTTCATCGATCTGGAGGATGGTGGAAACGTGCCTTTTGCTACTTTATTTTTTTTTCATCAATCTGGAGGAGGGTGGAAAGTGACGTCATTACCCCCATTTTTTCGTTTTCGTCGATCTGGAGGATGGTGGAGAAGTGCCTTTTGCTACATTTTTGCATTCTTTTGCTACCTCCATAACCCCAACTTCCGGTCACGTGATCCACCCACCCACAACCGGAAGTGACGTCATTACCCTCACTTCCGGTCACGTGACGACGGTGGGGGTAATGACGTTATTTCCGGTCACGTGATCAAAGTGGGGATTCCGGTTTTCGTCGATCTGGAGGAAGGTGGAAAAGTGTCTTTTGTTACCTTTTTTTTCGTTCTCAATCTGGAGGATGGTGGAAAAGTGTCTTTTGTTACCTTTTTTTTCGTTCTCAATCTGGAGGATGGTGGAAAAGTGTCTTTTGCCACTTTTTTGCATCCTTTTGCTACCTCCGTGACGTCGTAACTCCCACTTCCAGTCAAGTGATTAAAGTGGGGGCGTCACTTTTGGCCACGTGATGAAAAGTAGTGATTCCGGTTTTCATCGATCTGGAGGATGGTGGGAAAGTGCTTTTTGGTACCTTTTTGGGTCCTTTTGATACCTCTGTGACGTCATCACCCCTACTTATAATGTTACAGTGGTGGGGTGTCACTGGTCACGTGATTATGACGTCACACGGGGCATGGCTATGACCCTCACTTTTTAGTTTTCATCGATCTGAAGGATGGTGTGAAAGTGTCTTTTGCTACTTTTTGCATCTTTTTGTTACCTCACAGTCTCCACTTTTAACGTCACAGCGCTATAACTACATCGTGTTGCTAGACAAAACTCCCAAGTCTGTAAAGTTTTGTTGTATCGTCCTCTTTTCATTTTCGGTTATAATTTCTGTCTCCGTCAATCCCCCTAGAATTTGCATAATTTCCTCTTCATGATCAACTCTTTCCCTCAACAATAATCCTACCAAGACTCTCAGCCTATTTACTAATGCATTCGGGTTGTTGTAATCTACTTCATCAGACACTGTTTCGTTCAACCATGATTCTTTCGATTCCAAATTATCCGGCTCGTCCGACCTTGATTCATTCATTTCCGATTCGTTCGTCCCAGATTCGTCCGGTCCCGATTCAATCGAACCAGGTTCTTCCGACCCCGATTCATTCAACTCCATATCATCCGACTCCATATCGTTCGACCCCGATTCATTCGACTCCAATTCGTCGTAATCTTTTTCATCTTCCATTTCTTCCGGCCAACCACTTTTCTCCTTCTTTATTTCCTCCCAAATTGGTTTGATAACACGCACGTCCTTGTAACCACGATTCGATTTGGGTTTTCCAAAGTAAGGGTCGTAGTTTCGATATAAGGCATTACTGTCTTTCAGAATTGATCCATATGAGGCCAAAACTTTGGGATCGTATGTTTCGTACTGCAAGGCTTTTTGAGTCAGTAAACTCCACAGCTGATTTTTTTCCTCGGTACTTCATTCCTTCCAACACTATGTCATTCTCCCGTATTTTGATAGTGTTGTTACCAATCATGAGGTCTCCCGTGTCCATGTTGTACCTTAATCCAAACACGTAATCGTTTTCTTTTGGCATTTTGAAAAATCTATGCAAATAATAGCTCGAAATCGCACCCAATGTGTGACCCTTCAAAAGAGCCTTTAAAGAGCGAAACGATTCTGAAGGAACTCGTCTCACACCCGATGGAGGGGAACGGATCCGTTTTGATGCATTAGGAACATCATCCTCGTGTTTCCGTTTTTTATGGTTGACTTCCACATCATCTTCCACATCATCTTCCACGTCATCTTTCTCCTTCATGAGGGTGATACTTTCTTACGGACCAATAATGGGTCGCTCATCTTCTTTTCCCCGCACTCTAAACTTTTTTATCAATTTCTTAATCAGATCTGAATGTTTATCTTCCATTTTCTTCTTTTTTAATAAACGATAATGAGGATCCAAACTTTCACTCGAGTGGTTGTTTCCATCACGATCTACACCCGTGTTCTTACCTCATCTAAGGTGTTGATCGAGTATAAACTCTAACGGAAACACTCAAAATATGAATGTTATACACTATTTAATCACACGTTGGTGTTTTGGCTACGATTTACACCCGTTAATACTCTGTTTCATGAGAGTAAAGAACCTATTGTGAACCTTCAAAATACTAAAGGATGAACGTATTATGTATGTTTTAAACTTGTTCCCACCACGATCTAAATTCGTTTAGTGTATGTATTAAATCCCCACACACGACTTAGCTGATATGACATTAACGTGAAGTTGTTCATATGGCATTAGCGTGAAGTTGCTCATAAGGCATTAATGTGAAGTTGCTCATGTGGCATCAGCGTGAAGTTGCTCATATAGCATTAATGTGAAATTGATCATATGACATTGACGTGAAGTTGTGCATATGGTATTAGCATAAAATTTCTCATATGACATTAACGTGAAGTTGCTCATATGGCATTATAGTAAAATTGCTCATATGGTATTAGTGTGAAGTTGTTCATATGACATTATCGTGAAGCTTCTCATATGGTATTAACGTGAAGTTGCTCGTATGCTATTAGCGTGAAGTTGCTCATATAGCATTAGTGTGAAGTTGCTCACATGGCATTAGCATGAAGTTGCTCATATAGTATTAGCGTGAAGTTGCTCATATATCATTAGCGTGAAGTTGCTCGTAAGGCATTAGCATGAAGTTGCTCATATGGCATTAGCGTAAAATTGCTCATATCACATTAACATGATGTTAATAGTTAATGGCTCATATGGTATTAGTGTGAAGTTGTTCATATGACATTAGCATGAAGTTTCTCATATGGTATTAACGTGAATTGACGAAAACGAAAAAAGTAGCAAAAAGCACTTCCTTCAGATTGATGAAAACTAAAAATTGGGGTGACATCATTACCCACACCAAGAGTGCGATAGGTGGTAATGCCCACACTTATGATATCACAGAGGGTGTTGCAAAGGTGTGAACGAAAAAAAAGTATCAAAAGGCACTTTCCTACCATCCTCCAGATCGACGAAAACTAAAAAGTGGGGGTCCTCCAAATTGGCGAAAAAAAAGTAGCAAAAGGCACTTTCCCCTATCCTCCAGATCGACGAAAACGAGAGAAAAAAAAGTAACAAAAAGCACTTTCCCGCATATTGACGAAAACCGGAAGTGACGTCCTCACTTTGATCACGTGACTGAAAGTGATGTCATTGACCGCACGTCATAAGTGCGGGTCACGGAGGTAGCAAAAGAATACAAAAAAGTAGCAAAAGGCACTTTCCCACCATCCTCCAGATTGATGAAAACTAAAAAAAGTGGGAGTCCCTCCAAATTGACGAAAAAAAAGTAGCAAAAGACACATACTACAAATTGAGAACGAAAAAAAAGGTAACAAAAGACACTTTTTTCACCTCCTCCAGATAGACTAAAAAAAAAAGGTAACAAAAGGCACTTTTTCACCATCCACCAGATTGATGAAAAAACCGGAAGTGACGTCCTACACTTTTCAAGCGTGACGGAAGTGACGTCATTACCCCCACTTCCGGTTGTGGGTGGGTGGATGGATGGAGGGACAACTCAATCGCGTTCTTACCCTACTGGTGGTTTGGTGGTGATTGTTGTTTGTAGTATGTAGTTTAGTGTATTTCCTTTATATTTGGGGTGCATGGCATTAGGCTAAAGCCTCAATAAAATTACAGAACGGAATGATTGTTTTCTTGTTGTTGTGCTTGTATTGTTCTATGAGTAGTGGTTGGAGGGACTTACGACCAGTAGAGTCCGAGCTCCCTCAATGAACTAAATAACTACTTCCATACATCGTCTAAGATTCAGTGCAAGCGATATATACTGTAGATGTAAATTTTCCTGAAATTAATAATTAAACCTTGAAAAAAAAAAACGATCAAATATGACCAAAGCGACCAATCGATGGCGTCATGCATTGTTTCTGATTGTTAAGGGATTGTTGTGTGATTGTTGCATTTGGTAGTGTTTTACTAAATTTGGCGATTTAGGACCCATGAGGGACAAAGAAATTAGTGCTACAGTCTAATAGTGTTTTGTACCTTTATGTTGACTCGTTATTCATATTTTTAGGTCCTCCACTTTCAGAGAAGTGGATTATTAACCTATAACCGCCTGAAAAAACTTTCAGACCCTTTTTTTATAGTCCATGTGGTACTTGGGTCGGTTCTTGGGTTCGAACCGGCATTCTCTTGGTTTGGAGCCGACGATGCTCACCACCGGGCTGTGACTGCCCGCTTTACTCGGGGTCCTCGGGGACCCCCCACAAAGCTCGCACTGTGACTTAGTTTTTCGCTGTTATACGTTGAAGGCGTACGTTCGTATCTAGGCGGTTATGGGTTAGCTTGAGGGTTGAGAAAATACTTGATTGCAACCAATAAACAAATAAATCAACATACAAGCCATATGATTTGAAATGATGCAGATATGAGAAAGGTCAAACGGTGCTTTGGATTCTCTCTTAAACAAAAACGTTCTTTTTCTGTTTTTCTTGTCTAAAGTTCACGTTAGACACAACTAAAAAAAACACATTCTACCCTAAATAAAAACGTTTCTTTACTAATTTTTATTTGTAAAAAGTTCACGTAAGCCACAGCTAAAGAAATGCTTTGGCCTATTAGCTCATGGCTATGTTGAAATTATTGTCACTCATCATTCCAGTTTGCGTAACTGGCTCGACATTTTGCGGCATGGCCTAATTTAGCTTGCCCTTAGGCTTTCCCTGTGTCATCTTACATTGCCTTTGACTTTTTCCAGCAACCGACATTTATGCCTTTTGCGATGCCTTTTCGTAAACCCAGGCTCCAATGCTGCAAGACTCGGCGTCCGGTAATTGTTTGCGCAGTAGCGTGCACAAACATCCGAGAGGGCAGGGGCAACCTTCAGTGAAAGGGCACGCTGGGGCTTCATTTGTCTTTGGGCCTTTTTTTTTTGGCTTGTCACTCAGTTTTTTTTACCATTTTTGGGCCCTTTCTTGGGTATCCGAGCTTTCCTTTTGCCCTTTTAAGGACTGCAGGCCTTTCTCCTCGCTGCGACCAGTATTTTTCAGTGCAGAAAAGCAAAATGTGGCATGTTTTTCTTCAAAAAGGGTAAAAAGAGCATTTAAAATAAAAAGGCAGGAGCACGGGGAGCTGCGAGCACTAGCGTCAGACCCGCGTCCTGGTCCCAGCTGTACATCTCTGGCTGCTTACAGACCCGGGTTCGATCCTGGTCATGGGAAGTGTATATGTACGGGTTTTTCTCCAGTTATGTCACGCCCGTTGCACGAGGGTTTCCTCCGGGTACTCCGGTTTCCTCCCTCATGCGGCAAAAAACAACTCTTTTGATGGTGGTATCTTCCGCTTAACATCAGCCGCTTGGGAATTTGGGTGGGTGGATGCCTCGTGTGTCGTTTATTATTATTTCTTCTATTCCAATGCCCCCCCCCGGTGTGAACTACTGTGTTTGGGAAAAATACTTCTGCATTCGAAACTAATTTCACACACCTACGGAATGCTTTGGCTGTTTCAGTTTAGAAAATCATAATGAAATTCAGGAAAATGTATATAAAGGTTTCAAAAAATTGTTGAGAAGACGTAAAGCGCAAGTCGCAGCCATGTATCGGTGGTGGACATATTCTGGGAAGCAGGCTTGGCAATAAAACGCTATTTTCACCAGAATAAATCCAAACAGATATTTTTTCTTTCGTAATATTCCAATATGAAACACCGACTGATATGACGGGGCACACTTTGCGCTCTAACTAGGGGAGGGGTTCTCTTTCGAACTTTTTGTAAATTGCTTTTCCTTTGGCTGTTGATTTTGCTGGTGCCACTGACGTCACGATGCAGCTCGACAGATTACGCACATGCGCACAAGCCAAACCAGACCAGAGCCAGTGACGTTACACGAAATATTGGCGGGAAAACGACTCAATAAGATGGGGAAGGACCAACCTTCCTCTATTTTATCGTTCCACTCGACCTTAGCGTTCTAATATATACATTGAGATCTCTCTAATCCTGAAGCGACCAAGCCTGCATTTCACAATGCAATCAATTGTGATATGCTGTAAACACCTGTTGTAGGCTACTTCCGTATTTCATGATTGCTTGCATCATACTCTTTAAAAATACGAAAATCTTGAGCGCAACCCCTCAGTCGACGTTCCATTCCTGAAAATGAATTTAGCACGAAAGAAAAATGCCCGTTTACTTTTATTCTGGTCGAAATCACGTTTTCCTCGTACGTCTGCTCTCCGGAATACGGTTGAGTGCCGTTTTAGCATGGCTATGACTAGTGATGTTCGTCTTTTACAAATTTGTTTGACATCATTATACATATTTGCCCACGTGTCCCTCCCGATTTTCTGAACCGGAATGACGCAAGGTGTCAGCAGGTGTGCGAAGCCGCTAGCACTGAAAGTAGAGGAATGTTTTTAATTTCAGCGGCTTGCGAGCCGTTTGGAAGCAAGGCAAGCTTTCCCGTTTTTTAATTCAAGCCGCTTGCCGCTGAGAAACTTTTCCGTCGTTTTTAAAGTCAGCGGATTGGCAGCCGCTGGCGAGCCAAGTAAGCGAGGAAAAAGGGTGCTGAGTTCACTGAGCTTATACGCAACCAATATGGGGGCACGATGTGCGCATGCGCCATTGCCGCGGAGCAACAATCGGCAATAATCATCATACAATCGATAAATCTACATGATACGTGCGTGATAAGTACGATATTGATAGCTGCCAGCAGCTCAATTGATTAGTCTTTACTCTCATCATTTTAAACGTTACTAATAATGCGAGAAAACAGAGAAAAGAGATATAATAATTGATTTTGTTACTGTTGGCCATGTTTGTGCTTAGTAAACTTCAAATAACGTCGTTTTTAATCTCAGCTTGAAAATGGGAAAAGCGAAGGAAGCCGAGAGCACGCAAACTCAACGCTCAGCAAGCAAGCCGCTGACTTTAAAAACATCCCTTAATTTCCCCAAACAGTTAACTCGGCGTCGAGTAGGTTCCTAGTATTTGTTCGGTTGGCTTAAATTGCAGGTTGCTCAAGATCACAGGTGTAGAGAGTAGCTCGTCATAGATTTTACTGCCATCTCTCATTTTAAAGTCGTCTTTTCCGGTTTTATCAATGCTTCATTGGTGTTTATGGAAAATTTTCCTGTTTTTCCTTTTGCAATACGAACGCACGTGTTCCACACAAAATGAACGTAGGCGAATAATAACTACTTCTCCGTTGAGTAGTGGAAAATTTATGACGGCATTTTTGTGAGGATAACCCTTTTCCTCTTAGCAACTAATTGCAGCATTGACGTTCTGTTGGTTGACAGTTACTAAAATTTTCAAAAATAAGTGAA
>JAHWFP010232437.1:11637-30080 GCA_023313725.1 Lithobius niger | reverse complement strand
CGGCTCAGCGTCAACGACAAATTGAAGAACTGTTGGCTCTAGAGGCTAGACAGAAGAAACAAGAAAAATATCACGGGAAACGGTTAGAGCATATTCAGAAAGCTTTAGAAGCGGCAACGGGCCGCGTCGATACTGAAGACGAGAATATAGACAGTGACGATGGCGAGATACAGTTTCGCGCGGGTGCCAGGAGACGACTCTCCAGTTCCATGGGTGCATTACCTGACCCGCCCTCACGCCGGGAGCTCGTAGGAGACAAATGGAAGAGGCCTCTTTACTCGGAGATTCCGCAGTCAGACTCGGTCCGCTAGCTACCAAGTATCTAAGCATGTTTGCCACTCGAGAGACTCTGACCGACCCCACTTTTGGGTTCGATACGACACGGAGACTAAACGTTACGTGATTGGTGCAATGGAGGTACAATTTCAAGACGACGACTTGATCGTGGGAGGAAAAAAAGTACGAAGGGACGGACGATTTGTGGCAGTTGGTTATGTTAAAAAACCCTTCGAAGCCACCGGATGGAGATGCTAGCCTTTTGAACTACCACGATATTCTGAAGAGGAGTAAAGCCATATATCACAACAACGACGACAGTACGAGAAGACTAAAGTCCAGCGCCGGTTTCAAGTACACGACTTTTATAAAACCTGTTTGGGGCAGACCTGCCGAGGTTGTAGGGAAAGGATAATGGTTCTATAGAGATCCGAATGACTTGTGCAAAAGACTGAAGCTCCTCAGAGCCTCTACAGAGGCTGGCAATAATTCTCTGGACGAAGAATTCGTGCACATTTTCACAGAAATGCGGAGCAAAGCATTGCTGTCCGATGGAGAGTACCGAAAACTGATCGGTGAATTCGGTAGATGTTAACTAATGTATTAAACTGAGAATATGTCGATCATACTTTCCTCTGAAAAAACTGACTTTGTGACCAGTTTTCCTTCCCCGTTGATATTGGAAGGCGCTCACGAATTCGCTCTAGTCAATCTGGAAACTTACGACTCCATTCCTAACCTTATAGAGGACGTGACCGACTCTTTCACTTACAGCGCGGACGGCGGTAACACCTGGATTAAAATCGTCGTCTCAGAAGGTTGTTATGAATTAGACGAAATTATAAACATCATTTACAGAAAATTCAAAAAGAGCAAGCATTGGGACGAGACTAATAACGTTTCCTACGTTTTATTAAATGGCAACGTAAACACTCTAAAGTGCGAACTAACTATTACTGACAGGAGATATAAGGTTGATTTTTCTGAACCGTCCAGTATCGGAAAGATTTTTGGTTTCGAAGCTAAGACTTACGAATTTGGGGAATACATCGGACCAAACACTGTCAACATAATAAATGTAAATAGCATACTGGTACATTGCGACTTGGTTTCGCGTTCTTACGTGAACGGATCATCGCAACCGACTCTCTACTCGTTTTTCCCCAACGTCTCCCCGGGATATAAAGTGGTTTCTTCGCCTCACAATCTGATATATCTGCCCGTTACTAAAAACGTGGTTTACTCTATTAGAATTTGGTTGACCAACCAGGCCAACAGGCCTGTTAATTTGAGAGGTGAGACATTAACGATGAGACTACACTTACGAAAAAAATAAAAAACCTAAAATGTTGAAATTTAATAAAAATATTATTAAACCGACTGTTCCCAGTCTACCTTTAGCTAAAGAACCAATAGTCCACAACCAATTGGGAGGCTCTTATAAGAGAGAAACATTGCCACGAGCGAAAGGGGAGAATAACGAGACTTTCAGAGCTAGAAGGCGACAATTTCTGAGTCCTGAAAACGTCAAATTCATAGACAGTCTCATTAGTGCCTAAAGATGGAGAGCAATGAGGAATATCGGAACCTTATAGAACCATTCATACTGGACGAATCAGTCGTCAGTTACAATTATCACGAGTACGGGCCAATAGTGGGTACGAACGTGAATACTCCCAACAGCGAAATCAGAATTACGGTTCAGAACCAAGATTTATTCACCCACCCGCACAAAAGCTACATTCACGTGAAAGGTGTTCTTGTCAAGAGTTCCGACAGTTCGGCATACGCCGTGACAGATAAAATTGCTTTGGTGAATAACGCCGCCGCATATTTATTTAGCATGATACAATATAAAATAGGCGACAAGACAGTCGACCAATTAAATATGCCCGGTTTTGCAAGCACCATTAAAGGCTTAGTAAGTTACTCTCCGGAGCAGCAAGCGGAATTGACCAATAGAGGATGGATTTTGGACTCCCATAATGCATCTTCACCAGACGATACTACGAATTTGATTCTGAAACACAAAAGAGACGTGCTCTTTGCCCACAACCCGAAAGGCAGTTTTTCCTTCGCCGTGCCATTGTCCCACTTACTGGGCTTTTGCGAAGACTATACGAAAATTTTATATGCTTGTCAACAAACGCTGGTGCTTATTCGATCGTCGGACGATAATGCTATATTCAGAGTGTCGGGGGTTGATGCTGGCAAGATAGTCTTAGAACAAATAACTTGGTTCCTCCCGCACGTGACTCCCTCCGATGGTCAAAAAAACAAACTGTACACCATGGTGGATTCTGGCATCAGCGTCCCCCTCGCATTCAGACACTGGTACGCTGACCAGTTAGACCTTCCCACCTCGACAAGCTGCGCTTGGAGATTGATCACCACCAGTTCTGTTCAACGCCCGAGGTGGATAGTAATAGGTTTTCAGACGGCCAGAGACAACGATGCGAAAAAAAATCCGGCAGTCTTCGATCACTGTAACTTTACAGACGTCCACGTAACGCTCAATTCCGAACGTTACCCTTTTCTCGATTTAAATTTAAATTTTCCGCAAGGTAACATTTCTAACTTGTATCAAATGATCGTAGATTTTAGGAAGCAGTACTACGGGTTGGGGTCAGGATCCTCTGGACCAGCTTATGAAGTCAATATGTTCTCGAAGAATTATCCTTTGGTTGCACTGGACGTTTCAAAGCAGTCTGAAAGATTGTCATCGTCAGTTATAGATTTGCAAGTAAAAATGCGGTTCGGAACCGCCGTCCCTTCAAACACGAAAGCTTAAGCTTTGGTTATTAGCGACAGAATAATGTATTTGAAATTGGACAGGAGTAAAGTCGAGGTTTTGGTATGATATTTTATTTTTTATTTTTTTTCATAAAGAGGAAAAATCATGTACAAAAACGTAGCAGTCTCTTTGACTCCCCATCAAAAGCAAAAAATGTTAAAACACGTCAAAGCTGGCAAAGTTCCTTCTTTCCGCCTTTCCAATTCTCAGCTAAAGAGAGGGAACGTGATGCTTCCACTCACTAAAACGCAACACGGTAAAGTATTGAAGGCCCGCAAGGCAGGTCGAGGACTAAGCTTGAAACTTTCTCGTAATCAAACTGTCGGCATAATTCCTCTCCTACCCGCCCTGGCGGGGTTGAGCGCCATCGGTGGTTTAGCTGGAGCAGCATCTGCAATCTCCAGAACCGTCAACTCGGCCGGGAATAACGCCAGGCAGCTGCAAGAATTGAAACGGCATAACGCCGCTATGGAGGCGCTCACCATATATAGAAAGAAGGGAGCCGGTCTTAAAAAACTTAAAAAAAAGACGTCACAAAAAAGAAAGACTACCAAAAACCAAAACCCTGGACGAGGTTTTTATCTGAAGCAAATGTCCCAATTAACAGGGCTCTGACTAACGTAGCTTTAAACAGATATGCCGAAAAATTAGGCGTTACCAATTACAGAGGGACGTTCAGCAAAGACCTCCTTCCTCAACGTCTGCGGCGGAATGAAGAGAGTGGCATAGTCAATTTACAAGACTCCTCAGCTCCAGGAAGCCACTGGGTGTGTTATTTCAGTCGAGGGCCCAGCTGCTGTTTTTATTTCGATTCTTTTGGTTTAAAAGCTTCTCTAGAGATCAAAAGATATCTCGGTGGTAACTTCCTATCCAACCACCGACGTATCCAAGATTCTAGAGAGGTACTGTGTGGCCAGTATTGCTTGTACGTAATTCAACGTTTGTTCCAGGGTGAAAACTTTTTTCAAATTATCCATAATTTGAAGGAAAAAATATGAGCTTCGTCGATAAATTTGGTAGCTCTGCAAAACGGATCAAAACGGCATCGCATAATGGAGATTTCTTGAGCAGACCAGACACTGATTTTAATGCCAGGCAGAAGAGAATTACCAACCTAGCCCCTCCTATTTCTGACTCAGACGCTGCTACCGTCACATTCGTTAAAAACGCACTTGGTTTCTCCAAAACTGTAGAAGGCAATTTGAGTTTAGATGGAAACAGAATAGTTGATTTGGGGGCTCCCACCAGTCAAAACGAAGCAGTCACTCTGGGTTACCTGAAATCTGAAATAGGTTTGAGTAAAGATTTCGATGGAAATTTAAGTTTGGCTGACAAGAAATTAGTAAATTTGGGTCAGCCATCCAGTGACGCAGACGCAGCGACCAAGAAATATGTAGACAAGTAAATCGGATTAGGAGGGAATTACGAGTTCTCAGGCGCGTCTACTGTTTTCGTTTGAATTTAGAAACGAGAGATAATTTTAAATGGTTGTCAGAAAATGGCCAACAGTACATCACGGTTTCCGAACTCGGTCGGATAACTAAAGTAATAGCCGAATCAATATTCAATTCCAAGTGAGTTTGCAGGTCGGAGCTAATTCGGTTAAGATCATTCAAAAAATTGCTGGTGAGGCAGCCACCGTGGTCAGCTTCGACAGGACGCCAATAGAACTGCAAATTGGGAACACGATTTTGGTTTCCAATTCAGGAGTCATTCCGACTGGGCACCATTTGTTAGAGGTACATTGCGAATTTGAAGGATAAGAGCATAAAAAAAAAACCAAAAATAAAGTTAATTTTTTATTATTAAAGACGCCAAGTAACCAATATGAGTAACGATAATGTTATCGCCCTGGGCCCTCACGCCACCGTTCAAGTCACTTCCTTTGGAGAAAATGCTGTCGTCAACTTCACGTCGGGGCAGTCCCAAATTGATTTGAATGCCCACGAGTGGGAAGTCTTGTTAAAACATCACGACGATTTAAATCAAGAAATTTTGAAACGTAGGGCCAACAAAGTTCATTTTGCCGGTGAAAATGAAAATGCCGCCTTGGGTGCTATTGAACAGATTCAAAATGTGATTCAGTTGTTCCTAAGTCCATCAACAAAAGCTGTCTTGTTAAATCAGTTTAATTCGTTGTTGGTTAATGCTCTCGATTCTATGTTTCACGCAGTGCGGCTTGGAGAAAATACAAGACTGAGGATAAAATTTAACGGCGACGCTACTCAACTCGTGTTATACACTTTCGAGTGGAACATGATTCCGGTAACACAATGCGAAATGAATTTTGCAGAATGGAATTCGTTCCTACAAAACATCCCGGAAATCATTGAAATGATTAAGACTCCCTTGGACGAAATTCAACAACAGTAAGGCTGTGGCGCTTTGCTGCAATCCGCAGATTAATAAAACCAAAATTTATTTTTGTTCATTGCTTAACACTTTACACCTGTACCCAAATCGGAAAAAAAATTGGGAAATTTTAATTTTTGACACGGCAGATCGATAGGGGAGGTCCAAATTCCGAAGAATATTGATTTTGGTGGAATTCTGACCATATTTTGAAAAATTCAAAATGGCCGCCGATATCTAGGAGAAAATGAGAAACTTGGCTAAACTTGGCATTGACTGGCGAGAAAATTATAAACAAGTAAAGACTTGTGATTCAGCTTTTCGTTTTATTATTTTTTCGTTTGATTTGATTTGTGCCCAATAGATGGCGCTCTATGTTCAGTGATAGAAATTGTTGCCCACAGCATTCAGTTCGTTTTGTATGTTTCGTCAATAGATGGAGCAGTAGTATTTTCAGTGATATAAACCAGAAACTTTTTGTTTGCTTGTTAGAATGTATTATTTTGTTTGTCTTCTATGCGGTCAGTTAATTTTTCAGTTTCGTATTTTCTTGAGGTATGGCAAATAAAAAAAAAACCTTGTTTTACAGGAGCCTCGCCTGTGCAAGCTAGATTTTGGAATAAAAAAAATAAAAATAAAAGCCGCTCGCATGTTGTTTTTGGGTGATAAACTCCCATAAAACAAGGTACTTTTTTTTTTTGCCCTATAGCTACATTCGATTCATGAGGCCTCAAGGAGCACTGAATATTTGTTGAAAAGTTGACATCAGCTGAAGACTGACATAGAATTTGCTTTAGTATTAAAATCTGTAAATGATATCGCAAATTTGTTAATGGTACTGTGGTGTGGTTTCTTTATTCGTTCAAGTGTATTTCTTTTTGTCGTGGGGGGGGGGGGCTATGGAGAAAGTCAATTTCAAGATTGGATTTTTACTCTATACATTTTTATCTCATTTCAAATCAGGGAAAAAGTATCTGTACGTGTAATCCAATGTAATGATCTTGCAGGTTTGCTGTAAAATAATGTTGTTGCAGGTGCTGGTTAATTTTTCAAAGTGCTTTAATTAGGTCAAATTCATTCGTGATAACGCGTAAAAAAACAATTGCCGAACCGCAAGATGGATTCGGCAATTGGTTTTTTACGTGGGGGGCGATTTCTCACCCCCACATTGTTTCCTAAACAAAACAATGTCGGCTGCATGCTTAGCCACTAGTTACGAAGCCTCCTCTAACACTAAAAAAAAAACGTGTCAGGTTGGCTGCCAACCTGACAAAACGCGGTTCCTGGGCAAGTGTTTCCACCACATGCGTATCGGTTAGACCCTTGGCCCGATCATTCGAATTTTGTCATTGGCTAGAATAACGCAGTTTCGAAGTCTCAGACCAATTCGCCTTTACGCATGTGTTTATCTATAATATCTGAACTGGTATCGAACTAAAAAAGACTTTGACCTCTAGCAAGTCAAAAGCTTTCTTAATTCGACCCAGTTCCGAAAGTGTAGAATATGGAAAACACTTAATAAAATTACGTCATATTTTTATTAATTGTGGGGCGGGAGGAGACAACCAAAATATCACTATACAGGATTTATTTTTCAATCCAAATATTAATTCTACATCAACATTTCTCTAGGCTAACGTGTCAACATTAGACATTTTAAATTTGAACGAGGAGTCGAAATCCGTTACGTTGGCATTCGTGCACCTCTCCCCTACGTGAGGTGCTGACGAGCTTTACTTGAGATGACATGCACCCCTCCCATAACATTTTACGTTAAAAATGTCAACATTAGACATTTTAAATTTGAACGAGGAGTCGAATTCCGTTACGTTGGTATTCGTGCACCTCTTTGCCACTGAACGAATGACACTCTTTCAGTCCCAAAACGTCAATTTTACACCTAGACTAGGAAGTTACTTTTCGAAGGTAACTGATTTGGAATCGAAACGAGCCGTTCAGCGGAAAAAATCCGCGATTGTATACCTGTCTGGAAAGCAGTTCTCAATTTCGTTTACAAAGTCAGCACCAGTGCGAAACATCAGATTGGATCCCGTAGTAAAACGCTGCCGTAGCAGTGATTTTTCGGGGTAACCGTTCCGAAATTTGACTTAGCATCGTAAGGCTACTAGTTGACAACTGCGGGAGCTTTTAAAATGTATTTTACAAGAAAATACACAATTCTAAACGAATCGTGGATTAAAAAATTAAGTGTACAAGGGCCGAAATGTTTGTCATATTTTTAAAACTAAAGAAAAAAAAACGTTTAAAACTTCCTCAACATACCTAATCCAGAGAAGTCGTAGCTTGTTAAACGGAGATAAGTTTGGTCTTGAACAAAATAGTGTGAATTTTGACTTGAACATGCCGTGTTCATTGCTTCAAAGTATCAATTCGCACAAAATTATTCCGGACCAAAACTGACCTCCGCTGCTGTCGTTAAGTGCCGCACTCGAGAAATACACGTGGTTTTGTATGCAGGAAAAGGATGCGTTATTGACGTATGATTGAGGCCAACTAGCGTCAACACATGGCGGAAGCAAGAGTTCTTCGCGTGAAACGACGTATGTGGGAAACCCATTTAGCTGTTTGAAATAGTTTTCTAAAGAGTAATCCCGGATGTAGACATCGTTAAATCTAATTGCTTTAGCTTTTCCTGTTGTTGCAATGTGAAATGTCACGCCTGTCGAGGTGTAAAATATACGGAAAAAAATACTTGCTGAATAAAATTGTAACAAAATTAATTCATTGGTTCTCAAGAATTTTAAAAACCAATAAATCTGCCCCAGCTTTTAATCTTTTTTTTTTTTGTAAAGTGTGAAAATCAGTAAATTTCTTTGTGTCTTGTGTCACCTGAAGTAAACTGATGCTCTAAGAGAATCCTAGTTGCTTTACTGCTCTGAACGACGATTATTGCTTTCATTTTTGCAATGTTTGCAATGTTTGTTTGTTTGCAATGTCGCATGAAGCAAACTGAAGCTCGTATAAATGAACAGGCTCAAATTTGAACATTGCCGCACATTTTTTAAAGGCAAATCGAGTCTAGTAAGGTGAGAATCGAAGCCGAATAGCTACAGGAGAGGAGAAAAGAATCAGAGTACGATTTACGAATGACGACACGCAAGTGCACTTTGTGGAATACGACCCTAAAACAACGGCGGTGGTTACTTTGTTACAACTTTCGTTTATGGAATGGTCCGAGCTCTACAAACACTTTGTGAGCATCGATAAACTCATGGGGAAAGTTTCCGAAGACGAATAAACGCTTCAGACTGCCTCTGTGTGGCAGTACGACCAACCAGTGAAAAAAAAAATAAAATTGTTCATTCACGAGCAGCACAGCCCCTTGTAGGCTAGGTATCGTCTACTATTTTAGTTTTCGAAAAGGTTTTCGTAGGTTAAGTTGAAGGCAGGCCCGGTATTGTAGTAGGTCTGTTTGAGTCAGTCCGTATTGTAGTAGGTCTGTTTGGGTATCGATAACAATGTTATCCAATGGGATTTTTGACGACAGGCCGTTATAGTTCTATTTTACTTCTACTCACTACTACCCGGATTATTGTAGGTTGCTGCATAATGGTTTTAGGTTGGTTATTGTTGTTTTATCAATGAACTATATTGATCTCGTCTTTGTTGACTGCCATTGTTTACTGTTGCTAACGTCAAAAAATGTAAGTCGGGCATTTTGTTTTCTGTTACGGCTTAGCATATTCGTTTGTATTCGGTCAAATAACTTACGCAGAGTAATGAAACGATTTGCAGCTTTATATTAAGGCGGCATTAGCTAATATACCTGAACGACAATTCATAATAAGGGTATGGCGTACGATTCTCAACGAATAAATATATTTCGACCTAAACTGGAATTCTGATTGCTTCACGAGTGTTCACCACATAATTTGGGTAACATCAATGATCTTCAGGATTTAAACGGCTTCGGACGTGAACGGGTAGACCATCATCCTGCGTAAAAAATCATTACCCTATTAAAATACAATTTAAATTTAAGTTAAACCTATAACACAAAACGCCGAATTTTAAGTGTTTAGCTTTACTGAATCTGTTCTGGCTTATTAGTAAAAGCGGTTTTTAGTAAAGACCTTTACTGTAAGGTTTGACCACAACCTCCCATGTTAAAGGCGAAATTTCGATGCTAAATTTCGATGCTGTCTTTCAGTATTTTCCACTCAAATTTAGTACGCAAGCTGTATTGGATGGACTTAGTGAACATGTGTCCGAACTTTTATTAATTTCCGATTTGACACATCGGGTATCTGGACTTGAGCTGGAATCGTGAATTTTTATTTTTGCCTTATTGTGCTTCTTCTTGGTGGCACAACATGTTTCTCTACAGAACAAACTATTTGTCCTCAAAAGCTGGTTCTTAGCTTATTTTACAGGTATTGCTCATTTTCATAAGGCCTTTTCTAATTGGTCAAGTGCTTCGGGATCAGGGAGCTCAAAACGACCAGATTGATTATTTAAAATTTTTTAAAACATTGTTATTATTCAACCATGCCAACCAGCAAACGCCAGCTGAAAGACGTAGGCTGAAGATTAAAGGGTTTGTTTCCATTGGTTTGTGCAAAACGTAATTGATAAAGATACAAACCATTAAAACAAACTAATCTAAACTGCATGGTACGCCAAAGTAGCACGAATTAGAAAACAAAAACGAACTCTTTTGATGCTTAAGGTAAGGTTTAACGGATCTGAAGTCAAAACAGCAAAGTAAAACAAATAACCTTTCCTGTAAGGTTTCATATACTGCAGTGTTGCTGTATCATTTAGCCCACGTGAAACCTTACTGCTGTATCCAACCATTATGCACGTAAATACTTTAAAGCCAAAGCCCAAATTTCAAAACTTTTCATGCTCAAAAAAAGGAAGAATAATGTAAGGCCACACATTCGACTACTTTCTTGGTTAAATTTTTTTTGTTCTTCAGTCACGTCGTCTACATTCCGTTCATCACGCTACTGATGACAAATATATAATTTTTCAACATTTTTAAGCACTTTGCCTGGCATGGAATGCCATTATTACTTTCCAGGATTAGATTTAAAACTTTTTCCATCGATGTCGTTTAGCAAATAGAATGCACCAACCATTAGCTGATCCATCGTGTGCAAAAGTAAAAATGAAAAAAAAAAACATTTGAGTACAGCAGTAAGGTTTAACGTGGAGTAAACAGTACAGCAACAGTGCAGTATCTGAAACCTAATAGGAAAGTTTATTTGTGTTCTTTTGCTGTTTTGACTTCGGATCAGGTAAACCTTACCTAAGCAGCAACCAAGTTCGTTTTTGTTTTCTAATAACGAATGCTGCGCGTCATTTAGTTCTTTATTTGTTTATTGTCTAACCACAACACCACAAAAAAGATGGTTCTGGATCACACTTTATATAAATTGACAAACACTGTAGCAAACACCTACCTCCTCCATTGTTGTAACAAAGATATGGGAATCGCCACACATTTCCAAGGCCAACTGAGTAGCCTAACAGAGACAAAAGGAAGTCGAACCGACCGCCCCAATTCTCGCGTTCTGGTAGATCCTCTTCCGGGAGTTCAACTTCGATTTCGGGAGATAAAGGAACCTGGCTGCTCGTGCGATTAAATTTATCAACATCGTTCTGAAAGAACAAAAAAAAATTGTAGAGTTAAATGAGAATTTAACATTATGTTGCCGTCCTAGAATATAAGCAACTTTGATTCAATCAGACAGTATTAAAAAAAAACCGTTTAAGCGTATAAAATACGAAAGTAACCTTTAAAAAAAAAGCTCTAATGGAACAGATAAGGAAAAAGGCATATAAGCCATTAGTTTCGCACTAATACGTGTAAAAGAAGCTCCAGCTTTGTAAGCCTTAAAAAAAATTAATGCTTTAAAGGAACAGATATAAAAAAAAGACATAGAAGCCATCAGCGTCACACTAATACGTTTAAAAGAATCTCCAGCATTTCAAAAAACAAGCTGTACCTTCTTTTACACGTATAGTGGGGCAGCAAACAACAAAACTGCTCGGTTTGTGATAGAAGCGTAAAATTTGGCATTTTCGTTCACTAAAAATATGCTGATCAAAATGTGATGTAGTGCCATGTCGAACTCAGACCGGAAGTGACTGCCATTTTGAAAAATGGCGGCTTAAAAGCGGTTTTTTAAGTATATCTATAAAGCTGCTAATATTTCTGAAGGAAGATGTATTACAAAAATGTTCAGCACACAATTCTGGGCAAGAAAGGAGGTAAACATCTTTTACGTAAAAGCAACTCTTAAACCTCCAAATCGTATTTAAAGTATATAGCCCTTAAATCGCACGAACGCTCCTTTTTTCAATTGGTTGTTATAGTGATATTAGTGTTCAAAGTGCTGTTACGAGCCCTCTAATAGCCCGAAATTGACACGCTTAGGATTTCTGAAAGTTAGGGATCTATTCTTTTGATCAATCCTAACCAAACCTATTTAACTTAGATAGGGACCGGTCTACGCCCATTTAAAGGCGTACAGGTAATGCGTAGCGGCGAAAGTGTATGTTGATTTTCGAATTCAAAGTGCTCTTGTGAACCCTCTAATAGCTCGAAACGAATATGCTTAGGATTTTCTGAAAGGTCGGGATCTATTCTTTCCATTAATCTTAACCGAAATCATTTGGCTTAGATACAAATACTGTATGAGCATTACAATGGCACTTCAAAATTGGAACTAGCCGCTACTCCGATACAGCTACACCTTTAAACAGGTGTAGGAATGCGGTCCCTATCTGCGTTAAACAATTTCGGTTAAGATTGATGGAAAGAATAGATCTCTACCTTTAATAGAATTCTAAGCATGTCCATTTCGGGCTCGAAACAGCACTTTGAATTCGAATATCACCATACATTTTCGCCGCTATACGCGATTACCTGTTTGCCTTTAAATGGGCATAGAAAGGTCTCTATCTAAGTTAAATAGCTTTGGTTAGGATTGATCAAAAGAATAGATCCCTATCTTTCAGATAATCCTAAGCGCTTCAATTTCGGGCTATTAGAGGGCTCGCAACAGCACTTTGAACACGAAAATCACTATAACAATCAATTGAAAAAAGGAGCGTTCGTGCGATTTAAGGGCTATATACTTTAAATACGATTTGGAGGTTTTAGAGTTGCTTTTACGTAAAAGATGTATACCACCTTTCCTGCCCAGAATTGTGTGATGAACAATTTTGTAATACATCTTCCTTCCGAAATATCAGCAGTTTAAGAGATATACTTAAAAAACCGTTTTTAAGACGCCATTTTTCAAAATGGCGGCCACTTTCGGTCTGAGTTCGACATGTCACTACATCACATTTCGATCAGCATATTTTTAGTGAACGAAAATGCCAAACTTTACGCTTTTATCACAAACCGAGCGGTTTTCAATAAACTTAGGTCTTTGCTACTACACTAGTATTAGTGCGAAGTTGATGGCTTATGCATGTCTTTGTTTTGTTTCTGTTTCTTTAGAGTATTTTTTAAGGCTTACAACCGTATTTTATATGCTTATGCATTTTTTGAATATTACTATTTATAATTTTTTTGAGGTAGTAGGTTTGAGATAACTGATTTGAGATAAACTGATTTGATTTGAGATAATTAATAATTGAGATAGTCACATTAAAATGGCGTTCAAACAGCCTTGGTCCATATTAAGCTACAAAAGTTGAAAATCGGGTCACTGTTTCTATTACTAGGTGAAAGCCAAATTTCTCCAGTAAGAAGAACAAAAACAACACTTGTATTCACATCAAAATAGGGTTATTCATACCTATACGCTTTAACCTATAAAGTCGAAGATCTGTTCATTGGTGTGATCTCTAGTTGAGACCAATATTTCCCCAACAAGAAAATTAAAAATTTTAACATTAAAATAGCGTTCAAATGGCCCTAGGCCTTGCTAATACCTACGTTTTAAGCTATACAACTTGAAAATCGGTTCATTGGTTCAATCTCTAGGTGAGGGTAAAGAGTACCAACAACAAGGAATGGCCGTGAAGTGGAGGCCAAACACTTCATTAAAATGTTTAATGCAGTGAAGTAAAGGTGACACGGCCGTCAATACCGAATTTCGTTGGCCTACGTCAATTCTGGGGGAAAACTATATAATAAGAACTATAATAGGTTTCAAAGTTCGACGTTTGTAATGGAAGTTCATGATGAGGCTTACATGATGAGTTACAGTTCTCTGCAATCCCTATTATTAAAAATGGTCAGTAGTGGAATTTTTAACGTTATGCAAATGTTGTTATCTTCGTTGTTTTTGTGACCGAATCCGTTGATCTCCACTCGTTGGGACGTAAAAAAATTCAACAAGTTAACGCCAAATACGTGGGTTTATTTTCAGCAGTGAAAATATATTCGTGTCATGATGCGTTACTGTTTTCGTTACACGAGAGTATGCTAAAAACTCCACTAATGTATGAATGCTAAAATGTATATTAAAAAATTAGACTTCCTTTCAACCTCAAATAATACGGAAAGTTGTTAAATGTTTAGGAAACTCCCTAAAAACGATGCTCCCCCTCGAACCTATACAAAAAAGAAAATTCCTATCCCAAAACAATTACGTTATGGAATAAGATTTATGGGTTTAAAACTTAGTGACTAAACTCATAGCACGTAGGGTACACAGACAAGAAAGAAATTTTTATGGGTTTCAAACAACTTCCACTTTTCACAGGCTCAAATCACAATAAGCCCCTAACCAATTCAAATTTCGGACGAATGCTTGCGATAGTTCGTCTTGCAGTGGTACAAGAATTCAAACACACAACAACATTAATGCCTTTGTCTGTTTGTTTCAATAAGTACCTAAATATTTACGTTGGATGGGGCAATCCTTTTGTAACTATCGGAATTTGTAGCACATTCCCCAAAATAAAAACATTTCCTTCAAATTCAGCATCTGTGTTAGTGACATCTTGACGTCGTCGGTGGAGCATATACATTCAGTTAATGAAATTCGTCACATTATTAAGTCTGTGTTGCGTTGTACATTGGATAATTTTGCAAATGAGTTGGTTAGGGGCTTGTAGTGATTTGAGCCTGTTAAGTGTGGAAGTATTTTGAAACCAGTAAAAACTTCTTTCTTGTCTGTATACCTTATGTGCTATGAGTTTTGTGTACGAGTTTTAAATCCATAAATCTTATTCCATAACGTAGTTGTTTTGGGATTGTAATTTTTTTTTAGTTATATGCCTCTTCTCATTAGTTTAAAGAAATCTTCCTCCGGGTTTATCTGCCATTTTCACTTTTTGCATTTTTTTCCACTATTCTTCTTCGGTTTCATATATGACTTGCTTATTTTAAAATATACATTTTCCCATTTTGACTGTCTGATACTTTATATTGCGGAAACTTGATGGGTCCCTTTTATCTTTACCCATAACGTTTTATATTACACGCATCCGTTCGGTGGTTTAAAGAAGCCTTCTTTTAGGTTTACCAAGTTTTTCACTATTGTAATTTGTTTTGTTTTGTTTTTCCTTAATAAAATGATTGTAATTTAGACACACGTGTAGCGCCAAGTTTAGGCAACAATTTTTTTAAACTATGTAATGCCCAAAACTTGTTTCGGAAATTTGTATCACAACAACCTTCGTAATTATCTGGGGAATCGATAGGCCATTTCACGCCGATGTAGGAACAAATTTAGAGATTTAGTTTTTCATAGCCTACTTAAGACAGAACTAGACGCAGCTGAATTGCGTAGTGGGATAAATAATTTAGTTGGGATGGGAGTTGGTGAACATATGCCCGAACTTTTATTGATTTGCTATTTGTCACATCGGAGACCTGGACTTGAGCTGGAATAGCGATTTTCATTTTTGGCTTCTTTTTCTTGTTGGCACGATACGTTTCTACTACCAATACACTCTCTACAAATCAAACCATTTGTCCTAGAAAGCTGGTTCTTCGCTCATTTTACAGGTATGCTCCATAGATGTGCCCTTTCCGTAAGGCCTTTTCTAATTGGTCAAGTGGTTCAGGGGTTAGGGAGCTCTAAACGACCAGATAGGTTGTTTTACATTGTTTTAAACATTGTTATTATGCAACAATGTCAATTAGCAAACGCCAGCTGCAAGACGTAGACTGAAGATGACATGATTTATTTGAATACTAGAGGAAGCCTGTGCTACGAACGGCTGGTCTTGGATGCATCGTTTGCAACACTGGTACGGTTTGGTTGTTCAGGCGTATGTCCATGTTTCACCGAATTAAGTTTCTTCAATTACAATTTTGTGCACACTGGCTAACAAACGCTTTCATCGAATTAAGTTTGTTCAATCCAATTTTTTCGCCCATTGGCTAACAAACGTTGATTTTCGTTCGCTTCGCACACTCAACCAGCGTATGTTGTGACTCAAATCACTGGCTACACGCTCCAGCATTGTTGCATAAAAAAAATTGTGGGCTGGCTAATAGCTTCGCTCACTTGATCAGCAACCCCGGGCAAGACGCAGCCCCGACTTCTTTTCCAGGCACTGACATTTAAATATTTCTACAGGAAATAAATAAATACGCTTTTGTAGAACGAAGTTGAAACCTTAAGCCCATGCATTGTCATTGTTCTTTTCTGGGAGCGGCAGAAAGTAAACCGTTGGCGTAACAATGCCTCATTATTGTTTTATCCACTATATTAATACCGTAAGCAGTCAAGAATCAGCAGCAGCAGCAGCCAACAATTAATATTTATCGTTACAATTAAAAGTAACGTGTTTTTCATTCTTTGAGCACGTGGGATGTCTTTTACTTTTACTTTACTACACGACCCTACAGACCATAGGCATTCGCTCAACGCTAAAATCTTAACCTAACCTTAACCTATTCGGTGGCACAGTTATATACAGTTACATACAGTTATATTACATTAACATTATTTTTACCCCGTACTCGCCCGAATTCCCCTGAGTCACTTCCGCGTCCGGCCAAACCTACCCGTCTGCTCACAAAATCTCACTACCTGCCGCAGAGTGGACAATGTCCCAGCGTTGTGCGAGAAGGCGCCCAAAATGTATGTCTTTGCTACGGTCCATAACAATTCTTGGTGCATGTGTTATGTATTTCAAAGTTTCATCTAAAACAGTTCATACTTGATGGATAAAATGAAAGACCCCGTGTTTCAGCTAAACCCGTATACTTTGAAACCAACTAAGCTACTATATGGTACGCCAAAGTAACACGAATTAGAAAACAATAACGAACTCGTTTGATGTTTAAGGTAGGGTTTAACTGATCCGGAGTCAAAACAGCAAAGGAACACAAATAATGTTTTCTGTAAGGTTTCAGATGCTGTAGTGTTCTATACTGTTGAGTTCACGTGAAACCTTACTGCTGCATTCAACCATTACACACGTAAATATTAAAGCCAGAGCCCAAGTTCAAAACTTTTCATGCCCAAACAAACGAAGAATAATGTAAAGCTACACACTCGACTACTTGCTTGATTAAATTTTTTCAGTGTTCTTCAGTCATAGCGGATACTTTCCGTTCATCACCCTACTAATGTACATATATTATTTTTCAAGATTTTCAAGCACTTTTCCAGGCATGGCATTTCATTATTACTTTCAAGGACATTTCTAAGTCTTCAAAGGCTCGCAAGAACCCGGCTCACACGCTAGAGCTGTGCTAAGCACACGAAGACGATTCGATTTATAACAATTTCCAGCGATGTCGTTTAGCCAAGTAGAATGCAGTGACCATTAGATGATCTATCATGTGCGAAAGTAAAAATGGTAAAAACATTTGAATATAGCAGTAATGTTTCACGTGAACTAAACAGTACAGCAACACGGTAGTATCTGAAACCTTACATTATTTGTGTTATTTTGCTGTTTTGACTTCGGATGAGTTAAACCTTACCTTAAGCATCAACCGAGTTCGTTTTGGCTTTCTAATACATATATGCACCTGTGTCAGTAATACGAGATCTTGTCAGCGTATATTATCGTTTTCTGTAAATAAAAAAAAATTAAAGGCATGCGCATAAAATTGAGAAAATATTCGTCTTTTCCTTGGCTGAAGTGCTCCAGCTGTTAAAGCAATTTGCAGTGCAAACCTGGGGAGCGTAATCATTTCTCGATTTGATAGCTTTCAAATCACTAGTTTTGTCACCAAAAGGTCGTGTTTTTGGTGTTTGAAAAAGTACTATTTGAAAAGCGCAACTCAAGAATGAATAAGTTGGTACTTAGTAGTAGTGACAGCCAATGCGAATATGATGCATCACGTATCTATCTACAGCATTAAAACGTGCGGCGTGTTTATTCATTTATTATACAATGTACGTGTATCCTTCAGTCGCTCTTGAAATAGTGACGGTAGAAATTGAAGAAAGATGTTAGAAGAACCGAGATATCTACGACTTTACGTTAGGCCTGTTTTCATCGGTCATGGTTCATTTTATGACCACGAAGTAAAAAACATTATAGTTGGAGGAGGGGATGCTGGGAAATTTGTCAGCGTTTGTTTAGCCTTAAATAACGCTGAACTGCGTGGTATAAGACTGGCATGCATGGAGGGAGGAAAGGGGTGCTGTTTTATGTCTTGTTTAAAAAAAAATTAAACAGTGCCTTTTTTACTTTTTTTTATAAACCCCTTTTTGTTAAAATTCCCTTTTCTCAAACCTCCGCAATATGATTACTCACCTTACCCTCTTCCAGCCCTCCAGCGCTTACTGGTCAGTTCATTCCATGGCCACGAATAAAAAAAAACATAGATGGACGGGGGGGAAGGGGGAGGAGAGCTGGGATAGTAGTCAGCTTTTGTTTAGCTTCGCTGAACTGCGTAGTATAAGACTGGCGTGCATGGAGAGTGGAGGGTGAGGGGCCTTCTTAACGCCTTGTTTTTTAATTGACTGTTATAAATAATCTTTATACATATAAAAAATTAATCAACAAAGTTTAAACAAAAGCTACCTACATGAAATTGTGGTGTTACATTTATGCGAGGTTATTTATTGTTAGTTAATACACCTAAAAAGAGTAAATAAATTAATCAACCTTACGT
>JAHWFP010232437.1:0-11537 GCA_023313725.1 Lithobius niger | reverse complement strand
CCCCCCCCCCCCCCTAATTTACTGATGAATTTACTGCAAAGTAAGGTGTCCGTAGATTAAAAAAGTATAAAAGCCCAATGAAAAACGAAGGGGACGGGAAACTGTTAAGCAACGAAATTTTCAGGTTTTTTTTAAACTAAAATAATAGCGTCAGATGAAAACTCCTTATCTGGTCGTTTCTTACATGATCTCATGATCACTCATTTGCCGTACTGTAGTAGCAAAGGTTAGGAGACGATTTTTTAATATAATGTGCAGTGTATATACTTATCAGTGCACCACGTATTCATAATTTTTAGTAGCGTGGTATGTCTGCCTTTCCAACTGCATACGTCACTCGCACTTTCTATCCTCCCAGTACTTCTGTACCAAACAACACGTCGAATTACTGAATATTGATGCAGTGTTAGTGCGTCCTTGTTGTGTTTTGGCGTGTAATAAAGGGCCAAGAGTTGATAAACAAGTGAAAATTGGCCGTTAAGGTTATGACTTATAGTTTTACAATATTTTTAGTGGACTATCGGTATATTAAAGGTGGAATTTTGCCACCTTCCGTGGTAGTAACCAATCTAAACAGTAACGTAACAGTGTTGGTGATGCATAAATGCTGGATGGTGGTGACACACCTAGATACAAACCAATATTTCTTTATCTTTTCCTTGTCAACAATATATCCCCTGCAACGCTGGTTTCTAATGTAAAGATTTACTTTCCATTATCTCGTGGTCATATAAACCCAACGAAAATAAGTGGAATTAACTAAAAGCTAAAAATAGTCACCCCACGCAAGTAATGGGACTGGACGAAGCAATCGATATCACTGAACTTGATACTTGGTATCTAGAGCAGACACACTGCTCTGCACAGACAGGCTTGACACGCTACAGTCGGTCAATGGTACAATGGCCAAATTTTTGGAGCTAGGCCCAGTTTAATATATAACACACAAGCAGATTCAAACATATTTGTTTTTAGCCTACCACAAGTCTTGCAATGAATTTGTGTAATTTTCACTGTAATACAAATGTGGCCCCTGAATTTGTCCAAACTTTTTTTCTAAGTTAAACAAAAGAAGAATATAGGTAAAATTAGGGACTGCTTTTTAAGAGCTGAAAGCCAATGACTGACAATGTGGATGAACAAGCTGGGCTTAACGGCCAACAGTCTCAGGATAAATTTTAATTTTAATTTATTTACAAAATGAAATGGCCCAATAGGATAGCGGCACTATATACGGTAGAAATTTATAAGCGCTATTATACAAACAAAAAAATAAATAAACAAATGTGTAAGTAAAGTAATTAATTAGATAGGGAGTAAATAAAACAAAATTTGTGTCAACCGAATAAAGATCCGACAGACTGAAACAGCCTAATGTATGAAATAAATGCTGCAGAGAATATGGGGCAAGACAAGTTGGCAACAAGTGGTTGAAAACAGCTACAAAACAGAAATTAAACAATATGGAACAATATGAACATAAAGAGATAAAACAAGAAAAGATAGTCGGTTTTGCCCATTCATGCGAATATTGTAATATTATAATATTGTCAAACGAATATTGTAATATTAAAGGGAGACTGGGTGTTGTTTGCAAAGTTTGCAGCCTAAATTGGTCTTTAAGCTTACGGCCACTGAAGTTAAGTGTAAGAATTTTAATAGTGTAATTTTAATAGTGTAATGCACAAATCTTGTAACTTGTCATTTAATGGTTTGAGGCAAAAGTTTACATTTTGAATGAAGAGCCGATGTCTGAAGTGAGTTTTAGGTCTTTATCAATTCATAAATGACGAATTTTTTTTCAGTAGGGTTGCCTTTACGCTAATTTGAATAATACCCTACTTAAATAAAATACAGTACAGTTATGAAGATTACAGGATTAAAAGCCAAATTGACTGAAACGCCATGTTTTCAGTCTGATTATACGGCAAAAACAATGTTTTGGTCGCCATTTTCAGATGGTATCACGTTATTTTCACTAAATTTTATGATAATTGCATTTGAAATCTTCTTCTTAACTGGTTTGTATTCAATCTGATGAAAAGTTTCGAAACCCAAAAACAGTTTTTGGCCGCCATCTGTATTTTTTATGAAGTTGTCTAAATTCCATCCTACTGCCCGAGTTCAAAAAATATTCCTGCTAACTTTTGTTCGAATGGTTCAACCGATAGGATTTCTTCTCAATGCTATACCAAATTTAATTTCAATTGGTTTATGTGTTTACCCATGACTGTGGAACAAACGAATAAACCAAATATGGCAAATCATCGAGTTGAAACAGGACCTTATTCGTTTTGCTCACTCAGGCAATTAATAAGACATCAAATATCCAGTGCAAGCAATCGAAACTTTATGTTGCTCAGCTAAAATTCAACAACTAAAATTCAACCAATACGCTAACTTTTTCACGGTTTTACATTAACATCCAAGGGGTGTGTGTGACGTTCAAGTTTTCCGTTATTCTCTTTTTTTCCAAAACGGTTCGAACAAGCACTTACCATCTAATTGCTGAAATTATCGGGTTTTTTTTGCTTGTTTGATACTTTGACGTTGCCAGAGTGAACCGACGGTGGAATACTCATTTGGATTCGACTTCGTAGTAAGATTGATGCAAATCTGTGACCAAACCGTTGATGGCATGAATTAGCATAAACAGTCATTTGTAAACAAACGTGAGTGTTGGAGAGCTTTGGCACGAAATCTCGTGAGATTTACTTATCCAATAAACGTGAACAGTCCACTATTGAGAAATTCTGAGCGAAAGTGTGATTTAACCTTCTATGATTGGGTTTCATTCAGTGTTCGGAAACTGACGTAGTCTCAACTCTATGTTAGGTTAAATGATTTAGTATTGCTAAGTACAATTGTGTAATCGCAAGATATTAACGGTGACCTAAGACTGTGATCAGCGTGGTTGCATCTTGTGATCCGTGTCATCATCCAACTTATGTAGTCGTTCTTGAGTAAGTGTGCTCATCTTTGTGTACTGTGGATCGTGTCGCAAATGATGAACAGTTTTGTAAGACTAATATTATTGTAACTGTAATTGTAACACGGCAGAAAAAAATCGAGCATCGAACACATTGAAAGACCGTGACGACGGTTGAAGAAACGTTTATGCTAGAACATTGGCTGAAGAAATTGTTAAAGCCAGGACGTTGGCTGAAGGAAACGTGTAAAGCTGAGAAGACGACCAGGGTCACGTCACCAACGCAGAAGCAGTGGCAGCAAAAATAGAAGCAAGACGAAAGTCATAAATTGCGGTGGTGTGGTGAAGGTAGAAAGAACTTGTTACCAAGGTGGAGACAACAGTGATCCAGCAATTTCATGCTAAGTAGGTTGTGCAAGAATCCGAAAAATTTTCGAATTGTCTGACACTCATGTCGTGCATGCAAATAAAGGTTTGATCGGACAACATTCTTTAATTTGAGCAAAGTAAGGCTCTTAGGTGGAACGAAACCTTTATTTTTGCAATAGTGTTTTTTTTTTTAGTGTAGTGTCATTTTTTCACTTGTTTTTCAGTATCGGGGTGGCATCAATAGACGAAAGCTGTTTTGCTGGCCCTATGCGTAGAATTTGACATTCACTTTGATCTTCAAAAAATACATTGGAACTAAATAACTTGCATGAAAATGTAATTTCTGGAACTAGTGTTACTGACCAGGACTTGGTTCAATTAGGAAAGACTAACAAGCAATAATCAAGTAGTGCAAAGAGCTGTCAGTCTAGTTATTTTATTTATTTATTTACTACAGAGCCTACTGGACTAGAGCAGCGGTTCCCAACTTTTTCTACAGTATTCCTCCCCATTGGGACTAGCACTAAATGCCTCCCCCCCCCCTCCCCACCCTAATTGATACAGGTCCGAATTGGGAGGGGTCCCGCCTCCCCGCGAATGTTGGGCATGGAGGTTCCTCCGAGGGAGGGTTGGGGGGGGGGTAGGCACCCTCGTAAAGGGGGCTGGGAGTAGTACCGGAAAGCTTCTTCAGAATGGCCAGCGACCATATTTTTAAGAAATATGCTTGAATTTGAAACATTTTCCTGTAACTTAGGTATGCTATTTTCATAAGAATCCCTTTCAAATTTTTCAAAAATATTGTTTTTTGTTTTAACAAAGGCCTCATGCAGTGGGGACAGCTACCGTATTTTTAAGAAATAGGAGTGAATTTGAAACGTTTCTCTGCAACTTTTTTTTTTTTTTTTAATTTCTTCTGAGGAGGCTTCCCCGTTTATTCCAGTGTTCATGAGTGTCCCAATGCGACACTGCATTGCTGTGTAATTAAAAAAAAAAAAAAATGAATGATAGTGGTAAGTCTTGAGAATATTTACAATACTGTAATTAAAAAAAATGGTTGTTAGCAGGTATAGGTCTGTCATTGGCGAGAACTTTGCGATGCATCGTTAAAAAAAAGTTCACCACTGATCTGGCAGCGTCTCGCGCCTCCCCTGCAGTTGCTCCACGCCCCCCCCCCCCTAGGGAGGCGTGCCTCCCCGGTTGGGAAACGTGGGCCTAGAATAAGATCAATCTTAACTTAAAGGTGCAACTACTTACAAACTTATTACACTAAACCAGGGTATCACAAACTACGTTAAGGGCATACCAGCACCAAACAGACTCAAGAGCACAGGGAGCATGGAGAACAAGGAAGATCCGGAGGACCCGTAAACAAACCACCAAGTTTCTTTACAAAATTCGATGGTCCTGCACAGAGAGTAGGTACCAGGAACCCCATGAGGAGAGACGCCAAGGCCCCACACAAGGGGTCGACTCCATCACTATGAACAAACCATCACTGAACCACCCTGAGAGGGTACTGGAAGAGGACGTGGCACACCGTCTCGTACTGCCCACACAAGCAAACAAGGACAAGTGGGCCCACCCCAACCTGAACATGTGCGCCCAAACTTGAACATGACCAATGCGTAACCTAGAGAGCATGCCTGCATCCCGGAGGAAGAGACCATTAAGGGATTTGGGGCAGGCCGTAGTGGAGTGCAGGCCGCATAAACTCCAGCTCCCTACACCGGCGGACCACTCCACAGCCCACTCCTTCACAAAGACTTCCGCAACCACAGGCCGCAAATCCTTTGGTCTAAGGGCAAAACTAATCTCGCCCGCACCATTAGCCGAGCCCTGCCTGGCGAGGCTGTCAGCCAACTCATTGCTAAAACAGCCCGAATGGCCCTCAACCCAGCCACTGGAGACTGCCTGACCGCACTGGAGCCTCAACTCACACTTCTAAACAATTGGGAGGAAGTGCTGCAGAGACTGGAAGCACTACCCCAAGAAGTCCAGACCCGCCAGCGAGTCAGTCAGAAAGCAGAACTCGGCAGCTGCAAATCAGAGCCAATGTCCAAGGCAACAGAAATTGTAACGAGCTCCCCAATGAAGGCCGAAGGGAGGAAGCTGAGGGAATATCGGTACTTCAGGCACAAACTTGGAATGGATACCCCTACAGCTTCTCTGTACTCGTCCTTGAGGAACGACACACTCCATAAAACCCGAGTGCCAAGCTGTTCAACCCACACACACCTCATCTGCAGGGAGGATACCGAGACTGGACACCAAAGCCACGGAGCCGGTGAATGAACGAAAACAAGACTAGGGAAGCTGCTCAGCCCATGCTGGAGAAGCGACACTAAGGTACCCAGAGCACTGAGCAAATCCCGAGCACCCTGTGACAAGGACATGTAATCCACGAAGATACGGCCCAGTAGATCGGCCTGACACCTCCCAATAACCTTCTGACAGATCCTGGTCAACAACTCCTTAGCTCGGATGGAAACCGGGAACTCACCAGCCTCAATATGCAGAGCATAGACCAGGGTATGCGATAGCCAGTTACGACTCTGAAGCACTGGTTTAACGCAACCTGAACATTCCAAATGGCCTCTCTGGAACTTATCAGAACAGGGACATGATAGTCTGCGCTGGAGCGCACATGCACCCAGAACGAAACAACAGTCCCAATTTTTGCGACAGGCGCATTGTTGGCTGTAGACTTCAGGATATTAGTCCGAGTCGAGATGCTCTGCTTAACAGCCGCCAAATCATGAGTCCTCGAGAACTGCGTGTCAAGCCAAAAGCCAAGGTAACGGACCATTGGTTTAGCCTTCACTTTCACCGAGCCATCCCAGGCTTGTCCCCGCCGGAAGATCATAAACTCAGTCTTGGTACTAGATGAAGGCCCCTGGTCGCCAAGGCTTGGGATCGCCTGGCAATAGCTGGCTCGGCGGAAGCCAAATCAACCGGCAGGTTCTTCCCGCAAGCCACACCGCGACATCATCTGCATAGGCGACCACATGGAGCAAAGAGTTGATCTCGATGAGAACAGCGTTGATTGCCACTGCGAACAGAGCAGGGCTCAAGCAACTGCCCTGGGGGATACCCTTGTCTGCGCAGTGCACACCAGACTAGGCAACCCTTACCTTGGTGGCAAAATTCTGCTTCCAAGTACAGCCAAGACAGTCTCCCTGAGTTTCCAACTGACAACCTAACTCATTCAGGGTGTACCCAACCTCACTAGATGTTGACACTAGGCAGCCTTAATGCAGGCAGCCTTAATGTCTAGAAGACCACGACTGCTACGCACAGTAATAATAATAATAATTATAATGTTATTTTACCACAATACTGATAGGGCACTGGAAGGGGAGTGACCCACTAACACGAGTCCCAATTAAAAGCAACCAAAGTACACAGAAGTTAAAACAAAAATACCGCAATTGAAAATTTTGGCGGAATGGTTGAGAGGCGCAATAACGTACTGCAATGCGTGATGGGGAGGGGAGGGGTTGTCTACTAGCAAAACCTCTTGATAATGGGTGTAAGGTTTTTGAGAGCAGCTCCCTGCGGAAGCCTTCCTCCGTTGTCATACCAACCGTCCTGGAGCGAAGAGAATTCCAAATTGGTACCAGCCTGACTGCAAAAAAAAAGTTTTTCCTACAGTCAAGCCGTGACCCCTGCACCGCCAATTTCCATGGGTGACCCCTAGTATAATGAATACTTGGTACAAGATCGAAAAAAGGTAAGTCCACTGAAATAAGATTGTGTAAAATCTGTTGCGTTAAAATGAGATCGTATCTCAGTCGACGCAATTCCAATAGTCCAGGCCGGCCAAAGCTAGCCGATCCAGGTAATTTACCTCACGAAGTCCAGGAAGGCGCTTTGTAAATTTTCTCTGTACTGACTCGATTAAGTCGATGTCTCTAGCTAAAAATGGTGACCAAACTGGTGTTGCGTATTCAAGGATTAGGCGAACAAAAACGTTGAATGCCCAAACCTTTGTTAACAAATTCCCCGAAGTGAAATAACGGTTAACCACTGCCAAACGACGAAAAGCCATGGCACTGACCTTCAGACAAGTACAGTACAGCACCTGCACCCCCTCCCCCCCCCCTGGTTCTTGTGAAAACCAAACTGAGCACCGAATAATCTGCTCCAGCCCTCAGCCTGCCACACCAGCCTGTTGATTAGAATTCTCTCATACACCTTGCGAGCTCAGGAGAGGAGCGCAATCGGTCGTTAGCTACTAAGAGCAGAGCGGGTCAAGTGAAGCCCACATTGTTCAAATTGTCCTCAAAGAGGCGTTTTAGCATATTGCGGCTTTAAAAGGTTACGCACGTTGTCAAATCTGTGTTAGCAGCAGAGCAGAGCAAGGAAGTGATTCTTCCTTTGGGAAAAACTTGTTGCAAGGGAGAAGGCAACTTGAGTTTCTTATTGAAAGAAGAAGTGTTGTTACGTCGTTGGAAAAGTGGAAAATTACAAACCAATTTCAACAAATTGTTGTACCACAAATATTCAGAGGGGCAATTCTGAAAGTAGGATATGAAGACCCCTACAGTGGACACCAGCGACGTGCACAGGAGGGAGGGGGAGGGTGGCATTGTCCCTGCCCTTTTCGTGAAATACCGTTTTTGAAAAAAAAAAAGCCTTTTTGTGCTGACATTTACTGGTGCGATGGTGCCTGAAAAGCCTAAATGGCTAAAAAAAAAAACAGGACCAAATACGCATAAAAAAGTAAAAAAAAAAGGCTAAGAAAGGGTAAAAAAAAAAGGGTAATAAAAGGTAAGATAAAAAAAAATCCCAAAAAAGTCCACAATAATTTCCTGTGCCCTTTAACCAAAAGTTGCACTCTCGAATGTCTGTGTACGCTACTGGTGAACACCTAGGGACTAAGAAGACAAAATTAAGGATTCAAGAGGCATTTTATCGGGCAGGTTTTCCAGCTTCTGTGGATAATTTCGTAAAGACTTGTGATACATGTCAAAGACTTAAGAAAACACATGTGTTAACTAGTAGTTAGTGCCACTCGAACCCAGAAACCATTATATCAATCACCTCAGTATCAACTTTAGGCTAGCGTAACGTAACAAAAAACAATCTATTTTAACTAATTTGACCTACCTACGTATTAAAAGCGTACCAGGCGAATTTTGTGAATTTTTTTGTTACCTTCTCCGTTGTTAATATTTGGTGTGTGATGGTGCGGATGGCGTAGGCTAAGATTAAACAGATGCTAATAATGCCGGAAATAAGCAGTTGTTCACAGTGCCTTCTACAGAAATTCGGTGGCACTACATTGTCATTGCAGGCAAGAAGGCAACGGGGAAGAAAGGAAAATATAAGTAATTTTCTTATAATTTTAATAAAGGCAATTATTAAAATTGAAATTTGGCCAAACAAATAAAAAATGCAAATTGTTAAACAAAAAGGGAACCAAAGAGTGTAGTAATTATCGGCCTGTTGTCTTTTAGCCAGCAATTAATTAATAATTGAAAAATTCTTCTCTTAACGGCAGTTTTAGTTTTGTAAGTAGCAGATTGGCCTAATGGAGAATTTGGTTCGACCTTAAGCCTATTCATTCATGCGACATTCATTCATTCAATGCGACAAGACTCTTTTAAACGAAGCTAAAATGTTTTTGTTTTACGGCTGTGTTAACACAAATCGTTAGGATTTCAATTCGACGATGAAATATTATTATTTAATTTAGTTACGTCGAAGTATTAGCTATAAGGAGGTAACGATGTTTTAATTTGCCATGTTATTTGACTAACTTTTGACACTGAATCAAACGTTGTAAACAGTGGTCGTCTCTATCTGGTACCGTTGCGAAGTTGAAAAAAGCGACGGACGGACGGACAAAGTCGTTGCAATAGTCTTCTCAGCCGGTACGGCTGTACAGAAGACTAAAAGCCGACAAACTTCCAGGGCATACTAAGGAGGTAAGGACAAGTCAAAAAGTCTTATACAACACCTATCCAAAAATACTTGGTCACCGAGATATCGCTATATTAGACCCCAATTTTTTTATGATCGAGTATTTAAGTCATCGCTTAATTGGAGCCTGTGAGTCACAGGCTGTGACTGAATACTTGCAAGGTGCACGCTTTATTGTACCACCATACACAGGTGTGTTTAAGCAGCGTCAACTGGTATAAACTAGAGGCGTTGGCGACGGTTTAAGACCAAATTCATAGCTCCACAAACTCGGATTCAGCACGGTGCACCACCTGCTGCAAAACTTCCTGATAGGCCTAATCAAATTGCGTTCAAAACTGCAACTACGTCTAACTCTTGCCAAGAGAGTTAGTTGTAAATACATTTTTAAAAAGGATGGCGTAGGTTAATAATTTCTACAGGCATTAAATGTTGCTCAAAGCTGTAAAAACATCGCTGCCTTTGATAAATGTGTTCGTGCTAATTGAGTGTTTTTGTCTGGGGGGGGGGGGGGTATGGGCGAAAATGTGGATGCGGAGGTGATGCTTTCTGAAATATGGTTTCGTTTTAAATGTGCGTAAAGATTGCATGCAAAGGTTGAAGACTGGTTTAAGGGATCTGGTCCCCCACCTTTTGAGCAAAATGTCACCAAAGTTTTTTTTTCTTGAATGATTCGATGGAGTAGCACCGTAGCCGCAGCCGGTACAAATATTCGCAGGAGGCCGAAAAAAAGTCAGGGTTGTTATTAGCTCCCGAGTAGGGTCCGGGAAGCTGAAGCATTTTACGGTACATCACTGCTGTATCCGGCTTATATTTTTTCTCATATTCTAGAGGAACTTATTTAGCATTTTGACAAATTTCGGGGTTTCGCCGGGGGGAAGGAGGGGGAGGGCTGGTTCCCACGCACACCAACTCTCCCTTTCCTGCCCACTGTTCAGGAGCCTTTATCTCCCCTCTCCTTTGTTCTGTTCATGTTTGTTTATTTATTTATTCTTTTGCAGTTAAAAAAACAAAACTAGAGTCCACTTTCTATTGGCCCGGGAGGTGAGGGGAGGGGGGGGGGGTTGGGTTGTAAACGATTCAAGCAGATTCCGGAAGCTCATACTCTTAAAACCATTGAAGTACCTGATCTGACCTAGGAAGGTATGCCTATTGATAATGTTAACCATCGCTCTTAAGCACTTTTATAAAAATTACTGTAGTTGTAACTATACGGCTCTATATTTGGCAGTTGCCTTGCCCAACGTAGACTATACAGATAATGGGCCAGTTGGTTACAGTTGGCCCCCAACTCCCCCCCCCTTCCCGACCTTCCAGGATCATCAGTTGGAACAGACCATTTACATTTTCCCCTTACGGCTTTTAGCTGGTTAACGAAGGCTTTCTTTTTTTAAAACGTCGGGACCAATGAACATACTTGGGCTGCCCAGTTTCAGGAAAATAAAACAGGTTTTCTTAGAAATAATAAAAACGAACTTCTGCTACATTCTTTTGCTTTCTTAATTAAAATATAGCATTACTTCTAACGTATTTTTTATTGCAGAAACGTTAAGAGTTACTGGGCAGAGAGAGGCCTTGAAAAGAAGCCAGGTCCGCTTCATGGCAAAACGCGTCAGCATACTGACATCTTGCAAGTTTCTCTCGTCTTGGCAAGATTAGACGATATTGCTGTTTCGACCATGATTTATTATCGCGAAGTTTTCCCATTGGTAGGTCCACCTTGCTGCATCCGAGTTTGTTTCGTATGAGACCACAGTACAGCGTGCGCCTTGCAAGGCAGTCTGATACAGGTTTCCACCGCTTCCACTAAGCAGTGACTTAAATACCCGATTATAAAAGAATGGGGTCAAATAGGCCGATATCTCGGTAACCAAGCATTTTTGGATAGGTGTTATATAGAACTTTTCGACTTGTCTTTACCCATCCTGAATATGCCCTGGAAGTTTGTCGGGTTTATTCTGAAACACGCTGCATAAAAATTACATTGAAAACTTAGATTGGAAAATATTTTATATTTTGTATGCAGATGATATTATTATATCTACAAATTACTCGTATAGTAATATGATGGAAAATTTACAAAATTGTTTTAATCTGGTTAATGAATGTTGTGTAATAACGTTTTGTTTTAGGTAAGCAAAGGCATGTTTTTTTTTTACAAATTAACACATCACATATGATAAATGAAACTGGTGATATCTACAGGAATCATGCAGAAAAACGAAATAAGTGTTATAGTTGAAATATTTAGGAATATGGATTGATAAGAAAGATAATGCCTTTATTAACACTGGCGATAGCCAGTGTTAGTAAG
>JAHWFP010232436.1:0-40693 GCA_023313725.1 Lithobius niger | reverse complement strand
AATAAATAACATCTGGCTGATTTGCATAGTGTATGTCAAGTTTATTTGTAATGCTGTTAACGGAGGAGCCCAAAACTATGAACTCAGGAAGGCAGTTCCAAAAGGGGATAAGTCGGGCAAAAAAAAAGTATGTTTAACTCATTCATGGGTATGGAATGAATAGTTGAGTTTAAGATGGTGACCTCTTGTGGCTGAGTAGGTGTTGAAACTAAAGTAGTTACCTCCGTAACCTTGCTATAAAACCTTGCTGCAAAACCTTGCTCCGTAACCTTGCTGCAAGAGGTTAATTACAGTATTGCCATTTCATGTACCTCCACCATCAAGGAACACGATCCCCTATAAAAGCCGTTCGTTCGTGCAAATATAAATCGCCACCTTTCATGTACGGTAGACAATTAAAGCCTTTTGCCTTAATTAGAACTGCCGCTGCCGCTGATATAGTGGGGCAGATAAGGTGAAAAATCGTTCACTCTTGAAAACAAGCATGAAAGTTGGCGCATATGCTCATTGAAACCCATTGTTTCAAAAAAGCCCATTAGCCACTCGAAATTTCAAGATGGCGGCCAAATACCAAGGAAAATGGCCACCCAAAAATGGTTTTCTGCCTTTATATCCTTAAAATCAATTTGATCAAAAATTGCATTCAGACTGAAGTTGTAGAAAATTAAATCATCTATAGAAAAGCTTTCTACGAAATTTTCAGTACATGCAGTGGTTAAGGAGATGTACTGTGTTGAAGAAAGGACCACTCGGGTGCCATTTTGAAAAACTGGTCGCTAGGGAAGTATTTTGTGTTTAGCTCATGGAGAAGTAAAATTTACAACTAGAAAACGTCCGGTAAATATCTTTGTGTCGTGTTAACTAACTAATGTGACAATGTAGCCTAGGCCAAACAAAAAAAAATTGTTTGGTTTGCGTTACCCGACTGACCCTATTTTTACTAGCAAACCCTAAACTTTTTTTTCCGGCCAAGGAAAAAACATCCCCTTCCCTATTTTGACGCTCCATCCTACGATACAAAAATGGTTCAAATGCATTATGGAAAAGGAAAAATATTGTTCCGTGAACATGAATGAAGAATTTTCCGACCGACCGAAGATTTTAAAGCCTAACTTGTCTAAACAAAAAATGTCTGGGATAGAAACAAGGATTAAAAACCAAATCTTTGAATTTTTCAAGAACATGTGTTAAGGCAGCCTTTCCTTTTATTGAAAATGTGACGCTTTTCCATACATTTGGAAATCATTTGGCTATAGAATATCATCTGCAGGTAGCCAGAGTAGTCATAAGTAACGCTTTTGTTGGGGGAAGGGAGGATGTTGTTGTTTGATGCGCACCCAGTGCCAGTTAGGCCGGTGGGGGGGGGGGGGGTGTTTCAGGATTTTTTTCAAAAACCTTGGAGCGTGCCATGGAAAATTGTAGGTCGCATTTCCATATCGTCCAACCACCCGCGTCCTCCCCCTCCCCCAACACCAAGTGTGTTAAAAACGAAAAAGTGTAAAAAAATTGTCTTAAATTCAGCTATTTAATAGTGAAAACAAAGATGCCGATTTGTTATAAAATTGTCATACAATTTAAAATAAAACTTGTGATTTTGGCATGAGAGCTCTGCTATTAGTCTTGATGTCTGAATTGAACATTCTTAATACTAAATTTGAGTCATAATTTTGGGAATTATGTTGGAAATTACCGCTCATTTTTCACAACGAGGTCACTTTTAATGAAAAATGACATAAACTTTCACAGTAATGCAACGAACGATGTATTCTCTTAACATACCCAAGCATTTCGAATTTGTGCCAGTATTTGTGAAGTTTTGTCTTAGTAATTAGTTGGTAGAGTGCAGGCTTAGTAAGCTGTCTTTCCTTTATTTCAGGTTCTTTGAACTACACAGATGATTCGGCGATGATGAATGTGCTAGCGGATTCCTTGATTAGAAACAAGCAAGTAGATGTCCATGATTTAGCCAAAAAGTAATAAATCCAGTTTGTATTTACGTATTTTGTATTGATTGAGCAATGTATTTACGTATTTTGTATTGATTGAGCAATGTATTTACGTATTTTGTATTGAATGAGCAATTCCTTTCCAACAGCGAAATAATATTGTACGAGTTGTTTTTCAAGCCCCACCATACTGTTAACCACTTGCCCTCCCCACCACCACATAAACCACTGCAACAACACGATTGGTCCCAGTTTGCCGTGCCATCTAAACTGCGGCTGACATGGGCATTGGCTGTGTGAGTATTGGTCCCAGGTGGTCATGCGGCGTCGGACATGCTATTTAGATGTTGCGCAAACTTCGGTTGCACCAAGGCCAACCATTGAACTATTTTATGCTGACCTGCACAACAATGCCATCTTTAAAATTTCTTTTTAAATTAATTTCTTTTCGAAAATACTGTTAATTCGGTAATTTTACTTCGGTTGAAGTTCATATTAAAGACAGTCATTTACGCAAAACCAAAATTCGTCCAAGTTCCACTATTCAAACGTGCAAATTTTTGACTATCTCTACTGATAGTTTTCTTCAGGCAAGAGTCATGAGACTTGCACAACAACCACCACCAACGAACTTCCCCAAGTCCACTACTTTCAAATTTCCCCCCTCTTTCCCAGTTAGTCTTGGAACTCGGTCAGCTCCCAAGCTTACTGTCTGAGTTGGCTCTCTCATCAATACTGCAGCTGTTGCTGAACGAAGGTAAGAATTTTTGCCAGTTGTTCGTTCAGTTCTGCTGTCACTATTTTTCCTATCTGCTGATTTGTGTCCGAGTCAAGGAGCATGCACAAGCCACCATTGACGGAGACAAGTAGAGCGCTGTAGCCTTGCGCTGTGAAAAGAGTAAATACTAAGCAGACTGGAATAACACCAAGGCGATGCTGAAGTCAGACACGAGCAGGGGAGCACACCTCCGTGTATTGGAGACCATTGCCATTCAATGCTGCCAAGATAGGAAGATACCACTTATGAACGTGCAAAAATCAGTATATCAGCAGATAGGAAGAATGGTGACAGCAGAAATAAACGAAAAACTGGCAAAAATTCTTACCTTCGTTCAGCAACAGCTCCAGTATTGATTAGGGAGCCAACTGAGCCAGTGAGCTTGAAAGCTGACTGAGTTCCAAGGCTCACTGGGAGAGGGGAGGAAGTTTGAATGTAGTGGACTTGGGAAAGTTCGTTGTTGTTGTGCAAGTTGCATGACTCTTGCCTGAAGAAGATTATCAGTAGAGAATCGAAAATTTGCAAGTTTGGATAGTGGAACTTGGGCGAATTTTCGGGGTGCAGCTTATCAGTGAACGCGGTTTGTATGCGAGCAAGTACAGCAATCTTAGAAATATTAGTTTACTGGTATGTAGCATCAGGCTGGCTGAGTCACGCAAGCTCTCCCCCCCCCCCCCCCCCCCCGAAAATGACACTGGGCATATCCCCCGCCTAAACACTTTTCCTCAGTTAGTCCCTATTTAGGTTGGTTTCGATTAAATTTACTCAACAAACATCTAAATGAATAGATGTGAGAAAACTCGACACCGAAAAAAGCAGCATCGTAACAACACTATATGCATATTGAAATCTTGTTTTGAACTGTTTGTTACTACATTCCCACCATTTTTAGCATGTTTTGTTTGCCTGTTTTTTCAAGATTTATGATTCAACACAAAAAAACCTGGATTTTGTGAAATTTGGTGCTTGAAAGTCCTTAAAGGACCCTGAAATTGATTTTGCTGAAGTGGTACTAACTCTTGATGCCACTTGCTTGGAGTTTTTCAGTTTTAATTAAGGTAACATGACCTTAAATTAGCTACAACTAATTATGTGGGGGCACAAACTCACAGCATTTTTTTTTCCAGCTTTCAATAAAAACAAAATTGACGCTCTTGGCACATCGTCAAGTTCGTCACCTTGAATTTTGATTTTTGGGCTCTTTGCTGTGATACACAGGCTCCTAGTTGCACTCGTAGACTGGTACACAATTAAGCATTAATAACCTACATTCTGAAATGGTTTTAACGTTGTTAAAAATTGTTCCAGTCGTAGTGCATTAGGATTTTAAAGCACCGGATAGGCACTTTGTTCTCGTAAAAAAAATTATCCTCATTCTGCATCACCATTTTCAGCAAATTTATTTGCCCGAGTAGAATTATTTACCTGAATAAAATTATTTTATTTACAATACAACCTCAGATTATCCTCATTGTGGGGCTGACAGGTGTTTGGATATTCGAATGGTTTGGATAATCCAATTTACACAAAAAAACAAAAGAATAAACTTTCTTCTTTGGTATTATCACTTACTAACCGAAGTAAATCATCCGTTCCATCGGTATTTGAACTTTCTTCTTTGGCTCAGTTTTAATTAAGGTTGGACCAAACATAATATTTTTAACTGAACCGAAATAAACCGAACAAACTTTAAACGTGCCAAACACCGAACACTTCCGAACCGAACAAAAATTTAACAAACAATCAACTTGGTAAAATAGAATATAAAATAACTTGGTTCTCAAAAATTTACCAAAGTTCAAGTTCTTCAACAAATGCAGTTATGTTCGAACATACAAAAAGGGAACAGATGTGGAAACCCCTGTAGCAGAATCGGAGCGACGCGCGACGCTACGTCGCAGTACGGCTGGCAGTGTTGCAGTACGATTTATCCTGCACTTTTTTCTTTCTTAGTCTTCTTTTTGCGATAATTTTGCCGAAAATTGACCGATTTTGACGTTAAAATACACCATTTTAACCGTTTTTTCATGAGCTTTTGAATGGTGCTATTGTCATGTTGACAAGTTTGGTCGTTCTCAAGTTGTTTAGCAAAAACAGCCTACAAAGGTCTAGAAAAAAGTTCTCGCAAGAAACTTGTTCGTGAACCCAAATGGGCCTATCTCAAAATTTTGCACAATGCAAAATTCCATCTCCACACCCTTTTTGCCACCCGCAGACACCTCCCAGTTCCCGCAGACCGTTTTTAGTTTGCAAAAATCTTGTCGCAGACCGGCTGAAAATATTCTACTTCTGGGGTGGAAACTAAGTTTGAGGATAAAGTAATCTCCTGTGTCTTTACTTTTCCCTCATAACTTGCGAACAGTTAGAGCTAAGACCATCAGAAATCGGGCGAAAAAAACCTTCAAAATGTTATATTCAAACATCAAAATCTCTCAAGTAGAAGTGAAAATATGTTCGGTTCAGGACTTTTCCTTTGACTACCGAACCGAACCGTACATCAACCTTCACCAATGTTGGTCGCTCTCGCCAAACGGCAAAGAAAATGCAACATTTGGAGACTTGGTTTTTAGATCGATTCGCTAAATGGCGACTGATTAACAAACCCCGATGCTTAAATTGTCATATCTCGGGAACCGTGTTAGCTAGAAACAAGCGGTTTGCGGTGTTGTGGGCACAAGTACAAGGGCTCTCCAACCAAGTCTGCAATACTGTTGCTAGCTCCATTAGCTGGTTGGAGAGTAAACAATATTTATGCATTAAGTAGCAGAAAATTTCTTCTACTTGGCGAGGAGGTAATTGACTTTTAATGTGCGCTGGCCAAATGGCGACTGTCACACAATTCATATTCATGAAGGTTGACACACACCCTCTGTTCAGCCACTTTCGGTTTGATTTGTTTGGTTCGGTACAGCCATAGTATAGTATAAGTAAAGAATCCACACGGTGATGCGTCCCGGAGGACCAGAGGAAACCGTGAACAAGTTCTATGCTGTGACAGTGCACATGGATAGGCGACGCTTGAAAACAATCAGCGATGGTACACACCTAACTTCTTCAGGCAGTGCGTTCCATGCTCTCACAACCCTAACCCCCAAAACAAAACCTTCTCACATCAATACGACACCGCCTCAAAAAAAAAAGAGTTTGAGGCCCCGCATTTCGGTCCGCTCTTACAATCAAGAGTTGCTTCCAGTCAATATCAAGGAGACCACTCAAAAGTTTAAAGACGAAAGTCAGCGCCATCCTTTGCCTCCTTGTCGATAAGGATTCCAGCCCCAGGGAAGCAAGGCGTTCGTCATACTGGGTTGTTCGTAAGGTCCCAACTATGCGAGTGAACCTCCTTTGGACAGACTCAACAATCTTAACATCCTTCACCAAGTATGGTGACCAGATTTGGGTGCAATATTCCAACAATGGCCTTACCAAAGGCTTGTAGGCCGGTACCATAACACTGGGTGCTCGTGTTTTAATGTTATGAACTATGATTGACTGTATAAGACTACTGAAAGAAAATGCTGTAATGAAATGAATCCATAAATAAAGCAAGCTGAATGTATTTCAGAAGTGAGACTACGCTTTTTCAAAACACGAATCACAAACCAATGGTTCGTTTGGAGCAAAATTTCAACAAATGATAATCTGGTGGAGGAAAATGACGTTCTTCTTTAGGCTATTTTTTTTTAGGTGTTTTCTAGAGTTGTTTGCGTTGCTGTTGCTATGTGGTGCGTCATTTGATTTTGAATAGTGCGCCTCGTCTGCAATCTGCTGCGATTAATGAGTGCTTCCTTCTCTAATAATTAGCAATTTAGTAATATTTTGTAAGAAGGGAGTAATCAGTGTGTTTGGAGTATACCCCTCAGTCGTACTATTTTGTCATTTTCAGCCGACTTGACAGAAATTTCAGCGAAATTGCTGATAGCCACAAATTTTATGGCCACCACCAGCGAACTATAATTCGGCTGGCTGATGGCAAATTTTCAGCTAAGTCGATCGATATGAAGCAAAGATATTATTTACAAAACTCAGGCTGCACGTGAAAATGACGGAACGGAAGGGGGGAGGGCGGGGGGACATAGGCCTAATGGATTCCTAGATGAATCACAAATTAAAGAAGGAAAAATTCACAAAGAACTCTCAAACTAAAAATAAGAGCTACGTCACCACTTAATATTAAATGATCAATTGGTAAAAATTGTACTAGGCCCGGGTGTCAGCCATTCAGTAGAATGGAGCCCCAAACAAGCAGACGATTCTGCTATTTCTTTTGCTGAAACCGTATTCGTTTCGCCATTGTCACGTCACCACTTTTTTTTTGTAAGTAACGTTTCCACAGCGAATGTGTTCTGATTATTATTACTCGAATTCTAAAAAAAACGAAACCAAAAGTAACCATGCGTGCTAATGACCACACAAAAACACGACGCACATAAGTTGCTGGCAAGAATTATGAAAAATAACGGCAGTAGAGATCAGCTTACCATTAGAGACAAGTTGTAACCAACTTCATGACTGTTCGTTTTGTTTTGAGGCATTAAAACTTCAGAATTTGCGGTTCTAGTCGTATTTTTTTCGGTGGCTAGGCCAGGCGGCGGTCGAAAAATATTCGGCTTCCTCAGAAAAATGCAGCACGGCAGCTGAGCGGTATATGCTCCAGGCTCTACTGTATTTTGTTTGACCTAATGATTTTTTTTTCAGGTTATTCAGGCTAGTTTCTAGGTTTTGCAAAAAAATTTTTTTTGTACATTATTTTCTATGTGTTGAAATACTTTCAGTGTTTTGAACATCTCTGGAAAATTCTTGAAAAGGTATGGAGAATACTGATATTGATTGTGAGTGCGAACCTTGTCTTACAGATTTTCGGACGAGTACTTCACTGACAAAAAAAGCCGAGGCTACGGTCTTCACGTCACCCACGTTTTCGATGTCCTGAAGAGGCAACCGGTTGATGTTCTAGAACCAGCAAGGAAACAGTTTGATGGTTCTGGCTCTTACGGAAATGGAGCTGCCATGAGAGTTACTCCTGTGGCTTTATTCTACCATCAGGACGCGGAGAAAATGGTTGAGGTGGGTTTGAAAATATTTCAACTTTTCAAGTTTATATTCATTAGTCAGGCCACTTATAATTCACTTAAAAACGGAGAGATGCCCATCAACTTTGCAATTTTAACATAACTCCTCATGCTGCAAATGAAAGGAATGAAGTGTGATTCTGATATTTTTCAGCATCGAAATATAGCTATTTTTATACAAAGCCCTACTTGTACAATTTTGGCATCCTTGATGTAACGTTGAGGTGGAAAAATACAGTAAACATTTAATTTGTTGTGTTTTTGGAGCCACTTGAATTTTAGGTAAATAATTCTAATTCTGAAAGTAGAGCACAGAGTCTTGCATGTATATGTCTGGTTACCGACTTTTAAACTCGTCCCATTTTCTACATTCGGCTTTGGAGCAGAGTTAGACATGTCCACTTTAGTGATTGAAAGGGTACTGCTTAAGTGTTCTTTCAAGTGGCCATGTAAATGTAGTAGTTGGGAGAGTTAGAGATTACCACGCTTATGATAGTCGAGCTTAACACCACCTTCTGCGTCATCCTACTTTGGACAATGTGGGATCTGCTACGAACAATTATCACATGCTTCTGTTTGACTCTATTATCCAGGCCTGTAAACGGTAGCTGAGGATTGGGAAGGGGTGGGGGTCATAAGTCACATTTTGAACCTTTATTTAATGATGAAGAACTGCTGTTTGCCATGTGTCTCACCCCTGCCTAATGCAGAAAACTTTTTTAATAGACCATTAAAAGGTGGAAGATAGTGAGACATTTTACCATACTTAATTGTTTTACTAAACCTGTAATTTTAGTCGTTCTCAATGCGACCTGATGTCGAAAAAAGTCTGTTAAAAGTGCTCAGTCTCACAACACAGAAATTCATACTAATTCCGCAAATTTTCGACATTTTTTTTTGGAGGACGATGTAATTCGATCTCCCCACTTTCTTCATCGGGCATTTGTTTGAAGTAGCTAAGTGCGATGGATCACATCTGATGGTCTGCTGTCGTCTGAATTGCGCGGACTATGCAGCCTCTGATATTGACCGAGCTGTCACCATCTTGGGTGAGGCTGGAAAGGAGGTCATTTCTCACAAGGGACTGTATGCTGGAAAGAGGCTGGGATGTTCTTCAATCTATAATTTTCAATCTTGTGAGCTTGTATTGCCAACGGCTAATCCTGTCAGGTGCCTGTTCAGTTGAGTTAGACACAACCAAGAACTCAGTTTGCTTCCAGTCTATCTGCTGCCATGTGCTCCTGCAGTGGGCTGCGACGTTGTCTTCTTTCTCACTCCTCTCACCTGCCATATATTGACAAACACGATTCCGCACCCCCCTTCTAGTCTCGCCTACATAAACGGTGTCACATTCCCCACACGGTACACGAATCTCTGGTGTTGTGGATCTTAAGCGAATCTTTTTTACATCCTCCATTCACTAACTTACCTCTTGCTCACACCCTGGTTCATACGGATCTATGCTGGACATGACTTGTCTTGCCTGAAGTAGACGTCGAACCTTAGCCGTCCCGAAATACGCAGTAGTTTCTCGTCCTTGGTGGGGGGGGGGCCTTCCATTCTTAGAACTTCTTCTTCAGATTATTAAACCAAGCCGGGTGGGTAGTCCAAGTTAATAAAGTTTACCTCAAGCATTGCAAGGGTGTGGTTTTGCCACTTCTGTTGACACTTGACATAGAGTTGCGTACCAGCCTCCGAAACATTTTGAGCAACCATCTCCAGCATCTTCTTAGGGTGCTCTGAGGTGTACGCAAATTTACTGTACGGTTGGAAGACAACACTTCGTCCTTCAGAACGTCGGATCTCTAAGTCCAAAAGCAGAATTACCCCTCCCATCTCCGTTTCATGCGTAAACTTTAGGTCAGTCCTCCATTCGTTCAAGAACTTCAACACTCCCTTTCCCTTGATGTCCCGCGTCTTCAATATAGCAACCACATCGTCAACAAATCTTTTCCACATTTTCAATCCCGGGAACCTGCCTACTACCACGCTATCTAAATGCTGCAGCAGCATCATCTTGACAATAATAGTGGGGGGGTGGGGGCTTGAGAACACAATAGGTGCTCCCATAACATGCCAAGTGGCTTGAAACTCCACTTATATGGAGACAACAACATTCAAAGTACCCTTCTATACCATTTAGCGCAACCTAAATATCTAGTTGACAAATTACCAACTCTTTTGAAAAAGAGGGTCACATTTTAGATGTAGGGCTGAAACCGACTCCAATACCGAAACCACAGTTTTGTGATCTTGTAAAACCGAAACCTAACCGAATCAAAAAATGAAGCCGATCCATCACTAGTGCGAGCAAGAGGTAGTGAATAGCGTTAGGAAGAAGACTCGTTGGTAAAGATGCACAACAACAGGGAAGGCGTGTACCTGGGTGATGCGAGGAGTGAGTAGGAAGAAAATGGCGTCGCAGCCCATAGCATGAGCACATGACACAAGATAGACTGGGAGCAAACTGAGTCCGTGATTGTGTCCAACTCCGCCAAGGACAGGCACATGAGAGGTTTAGAGTCATTGGCAATACAAGCGCACAAGATTGAAAACTATAGGTTGATGAACATCCAAGACCCTTCTGTTCTCAGTATATTGTACCTTGTGAGAACTGTCCTCCATTACAACAGCTCACTGATTTTTTTAATTGCTCTTGGTCATTCCTTTCCTTAGGGACAAATACATGACATAGTTTGCTTTTTCTTAGTGCCATTGCTTAGTGAATCCTTGCAAAATTAAACAAATAACAAGAATTTCATAAAGAAATACATAAACTGCTTATGCAAAAAATCGCAACATTATTATTTTCATAGACGAAAGACAAAGCTCTCTATTGGGTGGTTCCGATAGGCAGGTTGTTATTGTCAGTTTCGTGGGTTTTGTGTGATTATGTTGTTATTGTCAGTTAGGTTAGGTAAGTTTGGGGTTTTGCATTTCATACTGAGGTAGTTAACTGGTTGGGGTTTGGCATTTCATACTGGGGCAGTTAATTGGTTAGGTTATGTTAATGATGATTTAACGAGTTTCCGCAATTTGGGATCAATTTGTAGTGCCTTTCGTGAAAATTAAAGATAAGTTTTTTTCTTTTTTCGAACTTCGGTCCATGTGTGTAAACGGAACATGGGAAGAAAACGGCCTCTCGTCCGATTTTTTTTTAATGGATTACCTGCTGAGTAATGTTTTCCTCTTCCATTTTTGGGGCAAACGCACCGTTTGGCTGTGGTGAAGGTCCAAAGTTAGCGCCACGCCGTGCCAGAAAGCATGAAACTGGGTGAAAGTCTGGCAAGTGAAACGTCAAACCCCAACCAGTTCACACCTCAAGTGAAATGCCGAAGCCGGTTCCTCACCTAACCGACAATAACAAGAAAACCATAAGAAACTGACAATAACAACCCACTTATCTGAACTGTTTACGAAAAAAAAATATCAGCTGAGAACATGGGAAGAAAACGGCCTCTCATTCGTCAGCGCAAAGAGTGTAGGCTTTCAATAATTTCTGAGGCCAAACGAAGCCTTTGCCCCAAAAATTTTATGCGAAAATGTTGTTCAGTTGATCATTTTTACGTCATTCTAACCCAACGAGAGATCAATCGGTGAGGAGCCATTATTCTTCCCATAAGCCGCGTAAAGTAAACTTGTTCCCTCTATTGTTTATTTTACTATGGAAAGTGATCGTAGAATGAATGTATAATTCTGCCTTTATTCCGTTAGCTACGCACCTAGTATGCACTATCCCGTTGTCTCACACTTTTGTCGAATTGATTATTATACTATAACAAACTGTTACACTAAATAATCGATTGTAGTATAATTACCTGATTAACAGGAGGCACATAACTAAACGATTACTTACAATCACTTAAGATTTTCAAGATAACTAAACAAATTGCCAATACGCATAGAACCCTAGGACAGCCTTCCCGGCGAACCGTAAAGTAGCTACCATTTTTTTTTTTCAGTGGTTCGCCAATAGCCCAACAACAGATAGAATTCCGTTTTCCGTGCATGTTGCCAAAACCTGAAATAAGCTGGGCCAGTTCTGGTTCAACTTTTTTTTCATACAGAAACATAATTGGCAAAGATTTTTAGTCAAGGACCTACAACCCTTTATATGCAAACGATTTAGCCATAAACTGTTCAATAACAACGCCTACAATTTGCTGGCACGTCTTCTAATCGAAATCATGAAAAATCTACTAATATTTCAGTCACTTCCGGCCATACGCTAAAGGTGGTAGGCATGACCCATTCAAATAAACGACTGGAGTGGGACGTGACGTCATTAAACAATAGCTCACGACGCAAGCCCCTTTTTCTCCCCGACTGTATTCAATAACTGCTTTATGAATTACATGCATAACATAAGCAGTTAAAAAACGCTATCTAATAGGGCTTATTGCTGCTCAACCACCTAGCCTGTAAGGAATAATTGCAGTATTAACTCTACCCTAAGCCTGTTCATCCTTGAACTTATTGAGACCTTTTCAGTAACCTGGAAATGTTAAACTATGTCACTAATCTGGACTTTTATGTTGTCGGGCTGCCAAAATCATCTCATCAGACAAATTTTGCAGTCATTTCTTTTGCAAGTGGCTAATGGTCGCCTTGCTCGTCGTCATGTGTTACCTGGATACGATGGACATTGATAGCATGTGTCTTAATCTACATTTCATTTCCTCGGGATCTCCTAAGTGTGTGTCGTTAATTTGAAGGTCAGCAGATACATCTCGACTCACTCGTATGCCAGTGTCAGGATTATCCACTGTTTTATGTGTGGATCCCTCTATCCAGAATTGGGAGTTTGCGTCACCGCCGACTGTTCTCTAAGTTGTATTGATGCGGTTTTAACAATTTAGGCACGAGTGTCATGGCATAACGCTGTGTACTGATTATTTTTTCCTTAATTGGCTTCGTGTCGATTTGGCAGGAAAAAACGCTTATTTGTCCAACCTTCATCTTTATCCAAGAATAGCCTATACTTTTGACCAAGAGTTGACATGTAATTGTACAGAGCTGCGTGAAAGTTTAATAATAACTAAAATGCCTTTTATTTCTTCCCAGGGAGCACGGCAGCAAGGACTTGTAACACATGCTCATGCCGATGGGTACAACGGTGCCATTCTTCTCTGTCTTGCAATCCGAGCCTCATTGAAAACGAGCCCAAAAACTGCCGTTGAACCTATACCATTTCTGGAGGAGCTTGAAACTGCGATGAAACCAATCGAGTGAGTCAAATACACCTTTCCAAAATTCATTAAAGGCAATTTACCGTAATTTTCACATGTATACTGTACTCAAATAGGAAATAATACCTTACAATTTCAGGAAATAAAACAGTAAAACCACTTTAATACGAACTGTAAGGGGACGCTAAAATTGTTCTTATTAGCCATAGTTCTTATTATACGGACGAGAGAAATTGACTGCAGCTTTAAAATAGTGTAGCCTACCGGTATACTGCATTCTCTTTTCTTTCCCCCATGACTTTCGCGTTTGCGTAAATGGACGAAACACTTTATCACTTCCCAAGATGGAGTCGACAAGCGATCAATGTTTTCTGTGAAAAGAAACAAAATTCAAGGGGGGGGGGGACAACCACGAACAGCAAATTTGTAAAAATACACTAGAATTATAAATATTTGTTCGTCTTAGCCATACCTTCGTATTACCAGATTTCGTCTTAGCCATTATACAGGGTGTAACAAAATGGTCTGTACAAACTTTGAGGGTGTAGTCTATGATTGATAATAAGACAAAAAGTCCTAAAAACATGGGTCCGGAAATGAACCCAGTATTCATTACTGGCCCCCAGGCTTTGGGGTAAAAAGTTAAACATTTTCCACAAGTCCACCTAATTTTCCAAATCAATACAATTTGGTACATCATTCTTGCAATTACAATACTTCATAATGTCAATGGAATGTCTCACAACTTCGGGGAAGGGACCGTATGGACTTTACTGAAACAAACATTACATCACCAATTACTACAAGTAACTAAATGAATCTGAATAAACATTAATGATGGATCCTTGTAGACCTCAAAACAAGGAAAAAGAAACCCTAGTCTGGCAAGCATTCTTTCCGAGTAACCGCCTTCTTCGGTAAACCTTTCTGTCCAGCTTTTCTGCAAAGCAGATGTCGTGGCCCAAAAATGATTACGAACATGTGATGCCTACTTTGTGGCTACCCAGCAACAACAAAACGTACAGTCGTGTTTGTTTTGGTGTGTTGTAAATAAAACAGCCGTTTCTTTCGTCGAACCAGGCTGAAAGTACATTGCCCATGTCTCACTCTTGCAACAATTCTGCAACAATTATGGACTGAGCAGGCAACTGCGAACATTCTGAGGTTATTTGCGTGACGAGTACTGTTCAACGATGATCAGTTAGTAGTTTTTCCCTTTCTTTTGTGGACCCAGAAATTTTACACTACAATGGGACACATTTGCGTTCTTCAGAAATCTTCATCCAGATATGTTAGCTTTCTTGCTTCAAGAGGAGCAAACACAAGCCTACAAATAACTCAATTCTGAAATGAAGACGATGCATTAATTGGTATTGGTGCTTTGCATGGCGACGTAATATTTGTTTCAATAACTAAAGCCATAAGAGTTATCCCGCCCCCCGGCGTTCCCCCGTACTACCCCACCACGAAGCTATGAGACCTAAAACTAACATGAATTGTGTAGTACTAAAATTGCAAGAATGATGTCCAAAATTGTATTGTATTGGAAAACTTGTGTGGTAGTAATGAAAAATTTTCTACTTTTTACCCCGAACTTTGGGGGGGGGGGGGGCTGTAACTAAAATCGGGTTCATTTCCCGACCCATGTTTATATTTGTCGCAGACCACACCCTCAAAGTTTGTACAGACTTTTCAATTACACCCTGTATTTAGTGCTGACTGAATAGCTGATCATCCAAAGCTTGAAAAACTTTCTTATTTAGCGGTAATTGTTGTTATCCGAGTTCTTATTAACGAGGTTATACTGTACACATTTGTCACTACAGCGGAACATACATAAATGTTCGTTTGTTGAATTTTCGGTGAGCCCTTTCACGAAAGGCCGAAAGGCTCATTGTTTTACTTGGCAACACAGAAATTAAATAAACATGGTTCGCTATTTACCAAAATTGTCCCTTGATCGTCACAAATCAAGGTGCGAATTTTCGGTGGTCTTTTATCTTTTAGAAAGATCTTCCACCTTCCTCAGGCACTCCGAGCGTTGAACGCCTTTTGACTTGGAGAAACGTAGCCCTTTCACCTTCATCAGAACCACAACAAAGTATGCTAACAGTTCGTCACATCTCATCATAGAGGGGGGACGCTTTCAGCGCGCTCGATGAGAGAACCACTGATCTATAACGTGTGTTTGAACCACTGATGTATAACGTGCTTTTGAACCTCTGATCTATAATGCGCGTTATAACTGGATCATTCGCAGCTTGTCGAGGAGTTAGGCTAGTTGGGACTGCACAAGCTGATGATTCTTTTTGTAGGCTCCACTCATGATGTTCTCAATAGGCACTTTGTCCCGATTAGACCTTTTCATCGCCAACAACTCTAGTGCACGTAGATGACTATCGTGCAGGACATTCGACTTAACAGCACAGACGTTTCCTCCCAACAGATGTCATGTTTTTCGAACTTGTCGTGCATGGCGATTCCGTTTTTGCGTTGACAGATGCGAACAGCATCCACATCGCCTGTGGGTGTCTTCCACGCAGCTATGACACTGAAACTTATTCAGTGCATACAATACACCATGCCTCTTTATTCCAGAGGCGAAGGGTCGGGAGAGGAAATGTAGCTCTTAGTGGAGGTTGGGGGAGCGGTTGGTAGGGGGAAGCGGAGGAGATGTTTTGCAAGTCTTGCTGCACGTTCCATACTGGTGTGGCGTTCAGGTTTCAGCGCACTTGGTGTGTGTATGGGTGGAGGCACAGGAGGGAGAAGAGCAGTAGTAGTATCCGTGTCAGCCTTTTTTGACCGAAGCAGTTCCTTGTGCTTCGGAGGATACCTCAGAAAACACCAGACACAGTGTTTACTCAGCACTCTACTTACGTTCTCAATAGGATCCGTAGGGTATTGTCCTACCTGTGTGCGCAGGGTAGGGTCCATAGGTGATCTTGTTTCTCTTCCTCACAAGCTTAATATCTAAGAAGGGAAGCACACCATCAATCTCTTTCTCCTTGGTGCTCTAGATGGAAGGGTGCCACGAACCGATGGGGTGGTGGATGTTGCAAATTGTACTTTCCTGCAGTGTCGAGAACATATCGTCCACATACCGTCTCTAAATCGGGAGATGTGGGTACAGGTCCTAACCATGCTCATCAACAAACTGGAGCACTAGGTTTCATCTGAAACAGGAGAGCAAGAGTACCCCTTCATGGTTCTTGCTACTTGACGGAATGTTGAGATCTTAAAAACGACTACTATGGTGGAGGGTACAATGTGCAGAAGTTCTCTGTCAAGTTGGTGTGCGACTCCCACCATCGCCGTGGCCTTGTCAAGCATTTCGAGCAGCAGGGTGTGGGAGAAGACTGGTGAACAGTGCTGTAATGTCGAATGATACAAGCCTATGGCTACTTGAAAAATGGAGGTTGCATCAAGGAGTTCCTCAGTGTTGTGCAGGGTCTGCTTCTCCCATTTGTTAGTACGTTTTGGTTTATGATGAATTTGCCTTCTAATTTATTGGATGGGCACAAATAACCAAGGTATTGACGTACTCTTCCCTTTACATCCTTCCGTCTTCTACGATTCCTGAAAAAGGAAAAATTATGAGCAAATGCCTTTTTTAGGCCTACTTGGAAATTGTACATTTAGTGGGTTTGGGGGTAGGGGGGATTCAAAATCTGGAGACCTTTACCTGTGTTTCTTAAAGAGTGTTATCTTCTGATATGACTTCCACAGTAGCAGTATTAATGATGTTTTGTTACCGTACTTATTCAGTAGCCACACATTTAATCAATATCGTGTAATTTACTTGTCTTTTGACTGAATACGCCATTTCTTTTGCACCGGTTATTTGATAGTTTAACTATTCAATCGCATAATCATTATTTGCAAGTTGAGTATTCTGTTGTACATTCAGTATTTAACTTGCTCCATATTCCGTACGCCCCTAAAAATTAATTTGTTTTTGCAGAGAACGTCGCCCTGCATACGGCCAAGTGCTGAAGAAAATGAAGGCTTTATTTAGTCAGCCCGAACCACCAACCATCAAAGAAGTTGTAGAGGAGTTAGGTTAGTATCAGGGAACTAAGCTACTGTTTGTTAGCTATGCACCAAAACAAATGCTGCACACAAATTTGAACATTTTGTAAATCAAAACCCTTAATGCCTACCTAAATATCTCGTGGTTGTCTTTTTTTTTATTTACGTAGTGGACACTTTCAATAGTCAGGCAGCAGAGCCGAAGAATCGTTCGCTTTTTCATAAAAGCATGAAAATCGGCATGGTGACCATTTTTAGATATGGAGCCACTCCGAAATTTACCCAGGATCTCTTAAATCCAAGATGGCGGTCAAAATGGCAGTTAAACGGAATTTTTGACTATTAACTCCTTAACCGTCAAGAAATCAAAAGCATAATGTGAAACAAAAACGTTCAGCACACAATTCTGCACAAGAAAGGTGGTATACATCTTTTACGTAAACGCAACCATTCAACCCCAAAATCGTATTTCAAATACATGACTATTAATTTGCGCAAATACCCTTTTTTTCAACTGAATGTTATAGCGATTTTCGGGTTCAAATTGCACTTCCGAGCCCTTTAATAACCTGAAATAAACATGCTTAGAATATTCTGAAAGGTGGGGATCGATTCTTTTCAGCACTCCTAACCAAAATTATTTAGCTTAGATAGGGACCGTCCTACACCCGTTTTAAGGAGTTATAGCCCCCCAAAACGTTTTTTCAACCGCCATTTTGACCACCATCTTGAATTTAAGGGCTCCTGGATAAATTTCGAAGTGGCTACGTATCTAAAAATGATCTTACGGGCATATAGGTTCATCATGCCGATTTTCAATGCTTTTATGAAAAAATTAACAATTCCTTGAATTGTACCATCTCTGCCGCCTTAACTACAAGGACTTCAAGCATCTTGAGCAACTTAAAAAAGTAAGGATTTGTATGCCGCTAAGAAATGCTTTCGAAGTTAAATATATATATATATATATATACATATATATTTAAATGGTTGTCTTAAATTTGAACTGCTGCAACCAGCCAGCGATCTGCAAGCTTTCAACAAACTCTGGTCAGCAGCCATGCTTCACTGCCGTGCTGCTGCTGTTCTACAGAGCTTCACCAAACTAAAGTCCAGGAACTACGGACCATCTTGTTTTTCGAAGCCACGATCCTCTCCAAAGGAGAAGTTCTCAAAATCACACCTACACTAAATGGTGTGTTTCAGCAAGCTCCCATCTCTCACGTCCAGCAGCCTAGGAAGAAACAACAGCAACCGTCGATAGGAAAGTGGGACCACTTCAAGGATGTGCCTCCCTTTCATAAGTCTTCCTGCGACTGGGGTTATGAAAGAAGAGGCGTGCACAGGCTACAAGACTCCAGAAAGAAAGAAAAATGCTCCTCGCAGCAAGTCCCGTGCGAAGAAAAAAAATAATGCAAAATATTGACGCTTGCAGCGACACGCAGCATCTTGGAACCAGACTACGAATGATCCATGGTTCTCACATAGGTAAGTTTGTAATCTCATATAGTTACCAGTCGACTTTTCTTCATTACCCAAAGCTTGTGGATTCTCCTTCATGGAACTTTGCCTCCTATCCAACCCACGATCTTCTTTTAGAAGTGGAAGCCATTATAAAGAAAGGAGCAGTAGAGATTTGTCTGGACTGGTTGAAGTCTGCCTTCTTCAGCCACATCTTTCTCGTCCAGAGGGAATCAACTTATCTGCAACCTAAATCTTCTGAATAAGTTCATCAGTAACGTAAGCTTCAACATGGAGACCCTGGACTCCATCCGATAGTCAGTTCAACTCAGGGGATTTATGCCGTCCATCGATCTGGAGGACCAGTATCTCCACATCCTTCTTCACTGAGACGTGCCCGATTTATCCTCAACGGGAAAGTGTACCACTTCAAGACCCGTCTGTTCGGACTGACTACGGCTCCAAGGATCTTCACTTCGATCACGAAACCGATTCTTGCCAATCTTAATTACGGAGGTGTCAGGACACGTGCCTATCTAGATGACTGACTTGTCAGTAACAAATACTCCTAGAAAATCCTGGCACACCTCCAGACCAAAACGGGCCTCCTGTTCATGCTGGGCTTTGGAATCAACCGGAAGAAGTCCCACCTCAAGCCCATGAGATCTTTCATCTTCCTCGGTGCTCTTTTCAACCGGGATGACTTCACCATTCGTCCATCGCTGGAGAGAATTCTCTCCATCAAGCAGTCATCGATCTGCTGGATTATCAGAACTTTTCAATAGGGTCCCTCTTCAAGGTTAATGGGCCTCCTGTATGCTGCCGCGCGTCGACCTTGTTCCCTATGACAAGTGGAGCGTACACCCCTTGCATAGGTACAGGAAGGAGCACTGGACTCCAGGAGCCAACCTGTATCATACAGGATTTGGATGTCTCCTGGTTTTTCCATTTCAGAAGCCCTGTGGTGATGTGACCCCTTTGAACACTCCTCCGAGATCCTCATCGTGGATGCCTCGATAACTGTATTTGGTGCCCACACAATGCCATAACTGCTGCTGGAGTTGGAATCAGAGGAAAGCAAGCCCAACATCCACATCCTGGAGCTGCGTGTAATCCACCTTCCCATGCGTCACTTTCAAGAGCAGCTGAAAGGAAAGACTATTAAAGTGCACAGTGACAGCACTTTCCTACTTGAACAAGGTAGGAGGGACGCACTCAAGGAATCTCCACTTGCTACCAGATTAGATCTTCATTCTGGCCATTCTGTTGGAAATCAAGTTAACAACGCTCCACATCCTGGGAAACTGGTATATTCTGGCGGACCAGCTCTGCAGGCAAGGCAAAGTACCAACTTCGGAGTGGATACTGAAGACCTCTGCATGCAAGAACTTCTTTGCCCTTTGGATAACTTTGATGATCGACTAGGGATGGGTCGGTTTCATTTTTTTGGCTTCGGTTCCGGTTTCGGTTTTGACGCTCACAAAACCGCGGTTTCGGTTTCGGTTTTTGCCACCATCCACCCCAACCAGCTATTTCTAGCTTTGTTTTCTCTTGTATCAGTACTATTACTAGCTTCTAGCTCATTCCTGTTTTCACTTTCAGCAGCGTCATTGACCTTGGGTCTAGCTGTGGCATCATTTTCCTCTACTATTTTCTTTTTAATGATTAGGAGCTTTGCTGTCACTTAATACGTAGAAAATGATAATTATTAAAAAATAATTTGAAAAACAAATCAATTTTTGATTTTTCGAACACCGTACGAAAAACCGACACAAAATCCAAATCGGTTTCGGTTTCGGTTTTCAGTAAAAACCGAAAAATCGGTTTTGGTTTCGGTTACCGACCCACCCCTATGATCGACATGTTCAACATTAGCTCTATTCACCGCCTACAACTTGAATCACGTGAATAACATGAATCCCTTCCCAGACCCTCAGACTTTGTGGTCGACAGAAACAGTGACACCATTATAGACTCGCATGTTCGCCTACATCTCCCTCCTTACGTTCTTCTTCCTCTGATCCTGGAAAATATTGTAAAGACGGAAGGAACGTTCATCCTCATCACCCTGGATTGGCCAGTCCTACCACAGTTTGTTCCTCTTCTGGGGCTTCTAATTGGCTACAAAAGAAGACTTACCCATGGAGGAGAACCTACTCCCCCAAAAGAAGGAAGGATCATCCACCAAACACTTGCAGTCCGAAAATTTCACGTCTGGCTACTATCCTACAAAGCGGACCTTCTGAACATGTTGTCAACTAAGTCGTCTGCTGTCTCCGAAGGTCTACACTAAATATCTGTGTTGGCATGTGGCTTCGGGGCATTGTTGGCGCTGCGTAAACCAGACTGAACCCCTTGCTCTGACTCTTACCCAACTTTCGGAATTCTTTAACCACCTTTTTTCGTCTGGGATGAATATGTCCATCATCAATCAAAATTTTTTGTTCAGCCATCAGTTGGGTGCTAAAGTAGCTAGAGACACTTCCGTCGTAGCAGACTTCAGAGTAACCAGTCTCTTTAAAAAGCCTTTAGCGTTGAAAGAACAGTAACGAGGAAGTAATTTCCACAATGAGGTCTTCCAGTGGTGTTGATAGCTTCCTCAACGAACTCTACGAGCACTAGGACCCCTGACTTGCAAACCATCTTCTTATTCGCCTTGCCCTCCGGAAAATGCTACAGCAAGCATCAAGCCCTCAATGTTGATGATGACGCTCGTCTGCGATTCGGCTCAAATTACAGCTCAGTGAGACTTCTGCCTCAGACATCTTTCATAGCAAAGCCATAAGCATCCATGGAAGCTTTAGAATCCTTTACGACTCTAGCGCTTTGTTCCTTTGCAGTGAAATGACGATGATAGACTACATTACCCTGTAAGATTAGACACTACGGTACCCCGTTAGAACTCTACACGTTTACCTCGACGCAACTAAGGATCTGAAGTGGAGAAAAGGCCTAATGGACTTATTCCTCCCTCACATATCCAGTACTGGATAAGCTACTCCAACCACAATCGTTTCCTGGATCCGCTCTGTAATTGGATTCATGTACGAGAACAGTAATGAATCAACCACCTCTTGACAATGTCAAGGAAAGCGCCTCTTCGAGCGCTCTCCGCCTCTTGGGCTGTCTTGGGCCGTTAAAAGAAATTCTTCAGGTTGCCTTATGGAAGGGTGAGACCACCTTCACATCGCACTACCTTCGAGACATGACCTGACAAGTGGCTGTTTTGTCTTTCCTCTGACCACTCGTAGTCGTACATATAATCATACACCAGCAATAGCAACACCCGGCGACAGTAACACCGTCACACAGCGGTAAATAAGCATGCGCCAGCAGTTGTTGCTATGTGTCAATAGAGGAGAAGTTGGGAAGGTGGGAGCTTGGGGGTATTTAGCCATTAGGCCTTTTTTTCTCAAAACCTAATCTAAGCCTAAACTTCCCCAATTTCAGTTTAATTTCTTGTTATGCTACTTTTTAGTGCTGCTTTAAGTTCTGCTGTATTCTTTATGTTTATGCCACGACTAAGGCCTAACATTGTCGGATTTTTCTCAACTTTAATAGGGGAATGTATTTGACTGGAGAGTTTGTTTTTCGGTTTTTGGGTGTTAAGCTTAGTTTTAGGCCTATTTCAGTTATACTATTCAGTAGACAATTTTCGCTCATATTCAATCCGTTAACACTAGGACCCGTCATTTTTGACGGGATTTCAGCTAGTACACCAGAAGATCCAAAGCAAGGAATCTATGAACTAACCCAGGAGGCTATAACGTTCCTTCTTCACTCCAGCTCACACTTTTCTAAAGTCAGTTTCACATCGTCGCACATGATCAACGATTTTACTTACGAATTTCTGGTCGGAAAACGTCCAAAACACCAAATTTCTTCTTTCCAGGTCGTTTAAATTGTTCGGGCGCATACATTATACAATATATAACATTCCTTCTTCACTCCAGCTCATGACGTTTATATTGAATCACTCCACAATCATTTGATGGTCGAAACGATGATTTATTCTTGCACTTGTTCAAGCTACATCCTCTCACCTCGCCTGCCAGCTACCAAGTACCTCGATGAGAAGCGTGAATGCTTCAACAGTACGATGGCGCCGCCCTAGTGGCGGAGCATCGTTACAAGGCAACAACGGCAACTCCCACCATATTGATTGTCGAAGTTGCAACCATGCAAAAAATTTAATTATGGAAAAAACATGTGATTTACCTTTCCCCAGTCTGAATTATCTACCAAATGAATGGGGGGCCCCCCTCCCCCCCTCCACTCATTGTTACTGGGCGTGCACCAAAACAATAAAAATAGCCGCCAATCTGCTCAAGCGTGGCACTTAAGTGCCTGGAGCCGGCTATCATTGGGTATGTTGGTGTATCCATGGTGCAGCAAGGCTTTTTAACTCGTGTCAGGATATCCATCTTAAAGCACACAATAATGCAAAAATTTAATTTAGTTAAGTGTCATTTCGCTATAAAAGATAACACCAAAAAAAAACCGCATATATTCTCATCAAGGACACAAGCACTGTCCAGCTTTCAATGCCACTAAATGCTTTATCAGGTGATGTATTTCCGGCTTTATCAGGTGATGTATTTCCGGTTAGGGATAAAACAGGTTTATAAGTTCAGGTTGAGGAATGGTAAATCTCATGTTGTTGCCAGATAACATCCTAGTGGTTTGAGCTAATGTTTGAAATTTCCACTGTTAGAAAGCTCATTCCAAGCCAATTAAAATGGTATATTGGAATGTCAAAATCGGTCAACAATTTTAAAATGTCACATCTCTTACTGTGAAAGTCCGAGTCCATGTTTACGTTTTTTTACGCTTAGATTTCAAAGTTAAGGATATTTACCGTTCCAATATTTACCGTTGTAAGCGTAAAAAAACGTAAACACGGTCAACAATTGGAAAAAGTATGAATTTTAGCGACTGGACCAATGTTTGAATAAAAAAAAATTTCCCCCGCACAATTTAAAGCACCTGCTTGCACACCAAAAGTTTAATTTTTCATAACCTAATACCTGCCACTGCTATAAATGAGCTAAGAACTTGTCATTGTCATTTCAGGAAATGATGTCACTGCGTTAAAATCAGTTCCAGCTGCAATTTATTCTTTCCTTCGAGGACAAAATCCTATTCCAGAAATTGAGGTATGTATTTCCATCAAAAGGTGTAACTCTTCATTTCAGAAATAAAACTTCAACGGTGAAAATTGTTTGCCCATGCGTTAAGCCTAAATTGACAATGGTGATGTGTGATTGGGAAAACATGCCTATGATTAGATCTAAATCGGTGTGGTTGGCATTTTTTTTTGAAGTAGGTGAAGGTAGGGTTGGTCGGATTAATGCTTGTTTCTTGTGCCCCGAATACTAACTAACAAAGTTGCCAGTTCTTCGTGATTGAGCGCATATCGTATTGGTGATGATTAGCGTACTTGAGTGATCGGTGCCAGTCACTTTTTGGCCGGCAACCAATATTTGCCGATCAGGGTGTGATCAGCTGATATCGGTTCGGTACAGCCTTAAAACTCATTAAATATCACAGACTTCATAAACTTGCAAAAATTTCACAAAATCTTCCACTAATTGGTTTCATTCAAAGATTAAACCAAAAAGAGTTAACTAGACAGCAGAAATGATGCCTAGCCACCAGAAATAATTTTCGGTAACAGTTACGGTTACCACTGACGAAAAGTTCAGGTGCACGAGTGCTGCGCCAATCAACTCGCTTGGTTCATGGTCGCGTGGAATGAGCAGCTGCTCACCATCAACTGATATCACACGGGTGACTGAATGGAACATATCTGTGTAAAAATGTTTGGCAGCAATTATCTTGTAGCATATTTTCGAGCTGTGTAAGACTTTGTCATCATTTGACAAACTCGGTCGACTCGGACTCGGAAATACCACAAAATTGTAGTTTTATCGCAACAATACACGTTGCAGAATTGTGCGTAGTAATCTAGCACAAATTACGCCATGAAAAGAAAATTCTTTGGTTCTCGGGCCAATTTGGTACCAAAATGACCAGGCAACCAGCTTTTTTATTTTATTTTTTATTTTATCTTAAAATTGCAAAAGCGATAACATTGAAAACAGAAATGGCCATTTCAAAACTTTAGTTACCATATTATCATTTACCTTTGCAAACTTGTGTGTTAGGCCATACAAAAAAAAACATGTTTGGTTCTTGGACAATTTATACGAGTCTTAAAAATTACAGGGTGACAAGGCTTCCATTTTTTATTTATGTTTGAAAGTAAGTAACCTATAGCTTTAAAAGTTTTCTTTCTGTTCATATTGAGTAACAAATTTCTAAACTATTTCAAACTGCAACTTAACCAGATGCTAACTGAATAACATGTGAGAGAAAACTCACCGCTATCAGTAATCTTTTGCGGGTCACTTTTTTTTATTTCGCTCAAAATAAGTCACCAGGCAGGGCCTGAGAACCGAGAAAATTTTTTTTCGCGGCCTTACATATCCTTGTTTATAAATGAAGTATTGTCTCGTATAAACCAAATTTATAACTTGGTAGGCAAATTTTGACCGACTGTGTTGACACATTTCAAATCTTTTATATACTTTTTTACATGCCTACTTTTTTTGCATTTAGTCAAATTAAAAAATTCCCGAACAGTGTTCTCTTTTTTTTTTTTTTTTCAATTATTTCAAACTCCAACCTTATTATTGGTAAAAAAAAAAGAAAGAAAAAATGCTAAGGCCCTTTCTTCTGGGACTCAAAAGATTGCTGGCCAAAAATTGTCGTTACGAATTTGAGATGAATGTGTGATTGCTTTGCGTCTAGAGCGATTCATAACAAAAATACAAGACAAATAATTACGTTGCTAGTACTAGCCAGTGGTGGAACAAGTACACTTAGGGTCTGAATGTAATATGAGGACTTGTTTTTTCCCGTTACCTCGGCTTAAAGGTTTTCATGGGTTTTTATGACTTTTCATTCGATTGACTTTGTAAGTCACTGATGAAACTGACAACCTGATGGTCCGCCCCTGTTTGGGCCTTCGCTTGACATTTGCGTACTATTTTGTTTTTACTGTATTGCTATTTTTTTCCTTCTTAACCCTTTACTTCGCGTACGTTTACGAGAACTTTCAACCCCCATTTCCTCGTGAAAATTGCCAGTTTCTCCACAAATGCGCATCACAGTGCAAAATTATGCTGCAACTTTTCAACTGTTCGCAAGTTTTTATGTTTAATTCTAAAACATCCAGGCAGCTTCAATACCATGACTTAAAAAATCTAATTAAACTGCTTAATAATTATGTTTCAATACTGTAATTTGAAGTGTGATATACACAAAACGCAAAAAATGCGTATGTTTGTGAATTGTGGAGAAGCGTAGAAAAGCGTATATGTGAAGGAAAAGGTTAAAATAATGAAAATTGTTTTTTGATAAAATCTGCCGAAAGAAAGACTTATGAATTAAGAAATAAAAAAAAAAAGCGTAGTCGCCGGATTATAGTTATAAATTTAACATTGCCCCAGAAGAATTTTCTGTACAGCCTAATTGTTGCTGTCCCATCGGAGTCATCTATACAATTAGTAAGTAAAACGTTCGATGTGCGTGCGTGTGTGTACCTCTACTCCATTTGAATCAAGGCACGTTGAGAGTACAGTAGTGCCAAATGACAGATAATTATTTGCACTTCCATTATTACTTAATTTTATGACCCTCAATTACACGTAAAACTGCTCATGACGGCAAAGTTTGATCAGGCAAACTAATCGGATAGAAAGTTTACCTGAACAAACGTTGACCTTCCAAAACTTGATCCCGAAATTAAAATTAAAAAAAAAAAAACACTTAATCCTATGACATTAGTACGAAGTAACAGAAACATGACGTAGGGATCTCAAAAGCAGTAGGAAATTAAAATAATTTAACGAGTAACAATGCTATGGCGGTTTTCACTTAATTTCTGGCCAGCCATTGTTGATAATTGTTATGAACTTTGAAATTTCGATTAATTCGTAGTAAAATTTGTGACTAACAATCCATCTTGAAGCTATTAGTTGGTAAATTTCACAACAACGAAACGCTCATTCTCACGACCACGAAAAAAACCAGAGCATCTCAGTTACACACTGAGATGCTCTGGAAATCAACTAAACTATGAACTGACGCGTGGATCGACGCCAACAGTGAGCTAACCGGACGATACGGCTAGTCCATCCTAAAATCATGGCCATTTATTATTTTATTTTGTTATTTAAGAGTTGTCTTCCATTCAAGTTGTCTTACTATTGAACTAGTATGATACATATTTTACGTTTATGACTTGAAATGTGTTTTGTTGTGCTTTACAGGCTCCAAACCAGTATGAACGCACAATACAGTATGCCATTTCACTAGGTGGTGATACGGACACTATTGGTTGCATGGCTGGTGCAGTGTGTGGTGCACAAGTGGGAGTTGAAGGCATTCCCAATTACCTTATTGAACCGTGTGAAGCGCAAGAGAAGGTGAAGAAACTTGCAGATGACTTGCTGAAAACTGCTCAAGAAAGCAATGCGTAAAGAGAATTTTGACTAACGGTTCACTATCGTTCACCGAAGGTGCCTTGATTCCTACAGAGTAGGTCTCGGCTGTCATTAGGGAAAGCCAACATGAAATGTGCTAAACCAAATATTCGTAAGATACTTCTGCACGTATGCTTTTATGTTACATATTTTTGGTGATTGGAGGGACTGTGCTACCGCAAGGGTGAACATACAAGCAGAGTAACAATCAACAAAGCCGAGGTCATGCTGTGTGTAATAAGGCATCGCCGGGCGCTTCGCATTCGCCCAATTTATAGTTTCAAATGAAATTCCGATGCGAGTTTTGAGGTGCGTATCATGTTTCTAGTCCAGATCAAGTTTACAAAAATAATTATAAACTACCGTAATAGAATACGCAGTGAAGAGAAAGAAGACTGCAATTAAGAATACCAGTAAACCTGCTCCAGTTGCAGGGTTCACAGACTGCCTTGAAATCTGCGCAGCCATCTGAAGGATACTAATTCATGTCATCATGTTGCTGGGATTCAAATCGGTGTCTTCCAATTACACCTCGACTAATTTTACCTTTAACCTACCACGAAACTTTTCAGATTAATCGAACTGGCGTATATTCTTTGTCATACTCAAGAACTGACACGAGAGTGGGCCACCAATCTTGGGACAAAAAGTAAATTAATTGTGTAGACAAATGAAGAGAACCAGAGTTAATAAAACAAACAATCTCTTGTAATGGAATGGCCCCACACATTTTTCTTTTGGTTTCTACGCACACGGCTGCCGTATTCTGCTTAAAATCCTAGAACTGATACCTGTGTAGATATTCAATCCATCAGTTTATTATTTTGCAGTTTATTAAATTGTCAATTACCAGAGGTATACACAAACTACATAGGTATTTATAGAGAAATAATTTTTTTTTAAGAACCACGATGAACGGTGTTACGAGTTCCGATTTCTTCTCTTCGACATTATTGTCCGTGAATTGATTGGCCAGTATGAGAAACATTACCAACCGGAGCCCGCAACAAAGGTCAACCACAGTTCAGCAGCAAATAATGGCCTTAGTGCATGTTGCAGCTCTCGGCTTAAAGTTAAAATAAATATCTCCAGTATTTGTTGGTAAATGGGCATAGAACAAATTAATGAAAATTAGGCAATTAGCACTAGGGAGCTGATCTGCTTACTCATTGTATCAGCAGGTTGCACTAGATAACTGTATCCTGGCAAAAACAATTGATACTGGAAAAAAAAAATCCGTGTTAAAATTCGCATTTTACAATTCGGTAAAAAAGGCGAACTGCCGAGTTTAAACAACATCCTCAACAAAGCACGCGACAACAGACGTAAACAGAAGAAAACACAGAAGTTGCCTGATTAAGATAAGGACGAAGAAATTTTATATTTTTTAGTCATCTGCTATCGAATATTCACGATCGTTTGTTCGTGTTGACTTTTGAGAGTCGTTTTTCTGTACTTCACATTTTGCAATTCACGAAATCTCAAAAAAATTGTTTCTCAACAAACTTTACAACTTAAATAACGTAATAATATTTAAACTTGATCTATCCTATTGCTATTAAATAAACATACTTTTTGCTGGCAGTAGTGCACCTTCCAGATATCGACTTGTGAACGCGGCTCTAGTCGAAGAGCTGCTTTGTGTTTATTGCATTTTAGCATGGATTGACTTAATTATGCTTATACGAACTGCATCCAAAAGCTTCCTAGACTGCTAATGGCATAAGGAATATATTTAAAAAATAGCTCTCTTGGTTTTGGCGATTGTTCCCAAGGTAAGGACATTTCAAATTAGGCCTATAGGAAACAGAAGAACTATGTAGCTTCTTAATAGGTGTACTTAAACTTTAGGAAATTTATTTACAATTTTTTTTAATTCTTCTTATGAAATATTAAAGGATTTATTTAATACACGTTGTGGATATTTAATTTAAACTCGTGCGGGATTTAAAAAAAAAAACGTGATTAGATTGTATGCCCTGGGCTTAGCCTATACTATAAGCTAGTCATTTTTGCAATCAGTGTTGTGCAGAAAAATGCATTTTTTTTTTATTATTTGCAAGGGTTTATGGTAATGACTACGTACAGTAAGTTTTATACCCAAGTAAGTAAATAAAATAGATGCACATATTTTTTTATCCAAATGCATGTCGAACGATGCTGCTATCCAGTGCTGGAGTGTGGTTGGTTAGGTGCATTGCAAGCAAGTTCCTGTTCTATTTTGTATTCTTACTCTCTTTGTATGTACGTCATAGGGAGGACAAACTTTCGGATAGGGAGGACAACTTTCGTCATAGGGAGGACAACTTTCGGATTTTTGTTTTTGTTTGTCACATTATTCCCCATGGTTACTAGGGCTGCAAACCACAGTTGATTTGACTTAAAGGAAAAAATGCAAAAAAAGAAATGGGGATTATTAAAAGTTACAGTCGTAAACAGCCTTGAATTCCTTCAGATGCCTTTTAATTTGAAGTGCCAAAACTTCAAGGCTGGAAAATTTTCAGAGCTTTAAAACAGTCTTGTTTTTTGTTAGTGTATGATTGCATGATGAAATACGATTAGGCTAACCCATTATTGTGTGGTGTCCACAAAAATGGACAATGCCAAGACGGAAGGAAATTTAGGTGCACAGCAAGCTTTGTGTGATGGGTACCCCGAGCAGCCACAGACATATGGTTTAAGCCAAATGAAGCCGTTTCTAATCTCACCCACCCTAAAATACTTTTAAGTAAAATTGCTAAATTGTCGAGTAAGAGTCCATGATATAAATTATTTCCCTATTGCAAAATTAGATGAAAGTTCATACATTTAACTAACGCAAATTTTAGCCCCTTAAATTGTTGTGTTTTCTTCTGCAAAATTTACGAAAGCAACTTTTTTCTCCAACGCGATTCATGAACGTTAATGTCTGCAAGTTTACACTGCCATTTTCTGAAAGTTTGTGAAGTTGGCATCATTTTCCGTCCAGGGCAGATTGACCCATGCCAACTTCCGGAATCACTCTCAATTGGACAGACAGGGATGCTAACTTCACATCAACTAATGTAAAATGGTGGCGTAGGTTTGCACGGATGTTAACAATCATGAATCGTGTAGGATACGAAGGTTTGTGTGGTTAGAAACTAGTTTTTACTGCCCCTGTGGTTTACACTGTAAAAGTGCAAAATTCAGCAGTTTTCTTTGCAACAAACCGGTGGAAGTTTGTTTTCAGTTTCGTCAAAGCATATGCAGGGTTGTTTGATTTAAATCACTTGAATTTTTTTTTAAAATCATTGATTTAAATCATTTTGCCTATTTCAGTACATTAACTCAATATTTTTTATTGAAAAATACTTCACTGTATCGCAAAATGATCGATGTATCGCAAATGTATCGATGTTGCTGGAGTGCACAAGAGCAAAATCTAACATAGGTTCATTTTCTGTGTTGGGGTATTCGCCTAACCATTTAGCAAGCATTAAGAGACGATAAGAAAATTAATATTTCTTTTTTGTTTATCTAGTCTCTTAGCCTGTACAGGGATTTCCCAATTCAGGAACTAAAGTGAAACTGTGCAGATAGCTTAGGAAAGTCATTGTGGGTCTGGTTGACTAAAGAAAGTAGAGTGGGTTAAATAATGTCTGCAACAGGCCGTAAAAAAAAGGCCTCCCTAGTTTTTTCTGATGAGATGCCTAAATGAAAATACAGTAACCAACCCAGAAGATAGTAGTTACTAGCCTATTGCAAGAAAGATAAATTTCAGCTTTGTACGGTTATTATACCTAAAATACAGACACAAGGCTTGGTTGGCATAAGCAAAATGTCGTGTTATGCTTACCTTCTCCTGTATTGTGTGAGTTTTTCTAATGATTGAGAATAAGCGCCTAAATAATGAAAATGTAACTGTCACTCAACTTTGGTTAATCAAGGTTTTGAATTAAATTTAGTTTGTTAATGATTTTTACCCCTCCAATTCAATGTTCAAATGTTGTATACAAAATAACTTACTTAGTATATCTACAATTCTGTGCGAAAACAAAATTTTGTTGTGCAAAATCCAATTTAAATCAAAAAATCTGATTTAAATAAAAAAAATCCGATTTTTTAAATTTTTTTTTAAATCATGATTTTTTCCAACCCTGAGCAGATGTATGTTTGAAATAGTTGTTACTGTGATTATGTTGGAATTTGAAGGAGTAACGATGTCATAAACTAGATTTGTGAATAAATTAGAAAAAGGCATTGTGGCTTTGCTAGACTGAATCCTACACTTATTCCAAGATGGTGTAAACATGCTGCCTGGACAGATGTAACGTTAGAAAATGGCCCACCCCCAACTTTTGCCAAAGTACCATACTACATAATCTCATGGGCATGAAATGTTGGGAAGAAAACAAGAGCAAAGCGTGACATGACCTGTGAACTCTCCGCTCCCCTTTTAACGTACAAAGATTTCTAAATACTGCCAGTCACTTGTGCAGTAATGAGACCCACATACCTTATGAGTCAAAGTTCAACAGCTTTGGCAAATTCAACCAGTAATGTACATTATTTAGATATCGAAAACATGTGAAAACGAGTCAACAAGTTATGCTGCATGCATAGCATTCACAAGGATCTTCATACTGTGTGAATATCAATAACACACTGAACATTGTGACAACGTTCCAGCTGTGATGATAAAATTTGTAAAATATAGAAACTCCTACGTATGTTTTTCCTAACAGGGTAAGTGAACCTAAAATCTTTTGGCCCAAACTGAAAATAGAAACGAGAAAAAACATTGACCTTTACCTAGGATAACAAGGAGGCAAGCAAGAACAACAATGCCTGTAAACACCTCATCAAAGAACACTGAAGTTCAACAAAACTTCTCATATCTACGTTATAAAAATCAAGAATGATTTGGGCAATAAGTGTTCCCTTTTGCTGCTTCTCTAAATACTAGCGTTCAAAATTGGAGAAAGGTGTTGGAAGAATGGAAATTTCTGTCTGAAAGTATTTGACTATAAAAAAAACAATGGTCGTATTGTTACAGCTAGCATGAGCATTGTCATACATTTTCGCGTAACAAGTATAGCATGTTGCTGAGAGATGGAGAATTTTCCGGCGAGTCCATCAGTGGTGGCTCTACTGCTGCGAGCTCTAATGCTTTTTTTTTCGAAACAGTATAGCCGTTCTTTGTTCAATTAATTAATAAACTAATAAGGTTATTGCTTCCTCTTCATGTTTCCTCAAAGTGCCGGTGAATATTTTTTGGCTCGCCAGTATTGTTAGCGTCACTTTATTGTTCAGTCTATTAGGGGTATGCGAGTAGAATAATTTTAATTCGAGTCGAGCGAAGCCGAGTTTGCAACAGATAATCGAGTATCGAGCCTAGTGAACACACTTATTTTGCAAGGGCCTTTTTTATTTGTTAGTGTAATAACAACTGAAGAGCTGCTTAACGGTGTCGACGTCAACAACTAGTTTTCCAGTTTTTAGTCTATAACTTTAAAATGGTTTGAGTTAGTGCCTTTTAATTTGCACCACCGGAAAGCTCTCGTCGCGATGCTGAATTTGGTGTATTTGAACGTCAAAATCGGTTAAAAATTGGCGAAGTTATCGCATTTTCACTGGATTGAGTTTTCTGAGTATGAAGGCAAGCGACGAGCCGAGTTCGAGTATACGTTGCGTACTTGGCTTGGCTCGAATTTTTCGTGTATTGCACATCCCTACAGTCTATGCCTTGCAGCTGGTATTTGCTGTTTGGCATTGTTGCCTAATTACAATGTTAAAACAATGCAAAACAATAAAACTGTTCGTTCAGGGTCCCGTAACTCCGGGATGGCTCGACCAATTGAAAAAGTGGTGTCTTTGAGGATGAAGGCAAAGGAAATGTTTGGCTTAGAGATCGTGTTTCAGATTTTAAGTGCAGTAGATTTTTGTGAAATGGTGGCAGAATAACAAGCAGTAACAGTTTTCAAATTTACTCAAATGTACTTGTGGCTTGCTACTTTTACTATTTCACAGAATTGCATAACTTTTTTTGCATAAATATTCCTTCCATACTTGTTTACTATCTGGCCAAGATTCGTTGAAAAATATTGAAAAGGAACAGCGATATTAATTTTTTAGTTTAGCTAAATTTTATTGGAGTTATATATAACTAAATGATGATAACTAAATAAAACTGATTTGTCAGCTGAAAGCATTTCTTGTGTGAATAATGTGTCTTGCAGATTGGACGGCAGATTAAAAGGGTGGTGCCATGCTGCACAAGCAATTTGTGGCCGAAGAGTAGATGACCAAAAAGTATTCCATTGGCTGTTAGACTAGTTGCTGTATTCCTCCTCCATCAGCTCCCTACTTCAAGCGACAATTAATCTGTTTTAACTAGAAAATTTAAAAAACGAGAATTCATTAGGTAATTATTAAACACTAGACGAAGCCCGTGCTATGCACGGGGCCGGTCATGAATTAAGTTTACAGACACACTTTTCTCGACACGTTTTCCGACATTTTTCGTGCCCGTGCATCTTGCATCCTATTGTGAGCCGTATATGAGTTGATCGACCACTCCCTCCCGGCTGCACTTACCATGCTAGTAGAATAGAAGAGTCTATTTGCAATGTGGACGTGAGGAGGGGGAAGTGATTGTTCGGCCTTTTTTTCTTAATTGCTCAGCCGGATCCAGCATTATTATAAGGATTCAGAGAGCCTTATAACTGAACTTCAAGGTCGTATTTAGTTGTTTAGAACCGTCCTGCTGCGTAACTCAAGTGCGCATGCATGAGCACACTTCTATAAAAGTGCCGAGGCGGGGCCGCCATCATTTTGCCATCATTTTTCATCTAGCGCTCCACAGTGTGGAAACGCTTTTGTCTCTACCGCATCCTCTTTCGTTTCAAGAACCCTGTGCTCCGAAGATCCTTCCCGCAGAAGTCTCATTCGTCACTGATGGCAAGACCCAAAGGAACGTCGAGGGACCCTCCCGCCAAGAGAACCTCTCTTTCGTCCGCTAGCCCTCCGCCTCCTAACACAGATGATGATGTCAGTCCGACGCCTTCACCTCCAGCATCTCCTCCCGGCTCCATCTCCCCTTCAGAATCTCCACCATCGCTGCTTTTGCGTCCCCCGGCTGTTGCTGCCAACCGACGTAATCATCCTTCATCACTTGGAAAGGCAAAGAGTTTTAAGTCGAAGACCAAGCCTTCTACGGCCGTCCCCTCTTCTTCATAACTCTCCCGGCGGCACACTACTTGACCTTTCGTCCTGTTCCTCTCGCCGCTTTTACAGTTCGCCTCCGGCAACTCTTTTGCGCTGCTCTCACAGCTTGCCGCCGATTCCTCTTCCACTCTCCGCAGATCAGCCGCTTTCGTCCATACAGGTTCACGCTCTAATAGACTGGGGCCACACGTGACTTCAAATACAAACAACGTACAAACAACAAACCAGCACCACCTGCTTCATCTTACGGAAGATCCTACACCACGAAATAGATCACTCCTCTTGGGCTGGGACCTCACGTAAACGTCACCGATTCCCTCTTTCGGCCTGCTCGACGCGGCGTCGCAGCCTCTTAAACCGAGTCCACAACTACAAATCCTGTCTTTCGTCAGTCATCCACTCCTTCCCGTCCTCCTGACACTCGAGCAACGACACCAGACCCTCGACGATCTCACCCTTTCATTCCTGACTCAGATAGTGAAGCGGATACTGAGTTCGTGCTCAATTCTAAACGCCGTAGTTCTGCTCTTTCGTCCACCCATTCATCCAACGATCCGGACCAGGACGACGATCCCGTTACATCCACTTTAACGACAGCTTCCGTGACAACGAAGAAACATCAGGGGGATCCCATTGTGTGACCTCCTCAAGACCGTTGATGATGTCGTTCCAGACTGCTTCCTTTACAACCCTTCCTCTTCCGATTCTGAACCAATCAAGAACAGAGGCTTATTAACTGAATTTGGCCTCTGCTCACGTGATCAGAATCTCAAACGTCGCGCCATCGTAGGACAGTTAACCACCCTTTTGACCACGCTTTTACGCAACGGAGGCATGCTACTCGGCAAGGATGAACCTTTTAAAATAGTCAAAGACCCTCCTCTGCCGCGATCCGGTCACGAAACATGGTTCTTTTGGCCTTTCAGTGATGATTCCGCCGACCCCAGACATTTTGAAACCTATCCTCAATCGGAATTTGTAACCGCTGAAGTGAAAATGGATTTTGGAACCACCCTACAGATTTTAAAGAAAGTCGAAGTTCGCTCTGCTGTTTTAAAAGACAATGACAACATTTTTCTTCTCGGACTTCGGGCAGCCTCACAGGCTATTGCACTCAACACTGTCATCAACGCTTTATGTGACAAGCTTTCGTCTGAGTCAAGCTGCCGTGAAGCCAAGCGCCTTTACTTCCTGATTGACCAACTCTTCAAGAAAGCGTCCTTCGCCACCTTTCACTCATTAAACTGCCTAACAAAAGCTCAATTTAACTCTTTACTTCTCTTCCATGACGTCGCCTTAAATTCTGCATTGAACCTCCTCCATAAGACACGAATTACGGAATCGGCCACTGCATGAATCTAACACCCTCTTTTGTGGACTCGTTTCAAAGCTTGTGCTGCACTTAGCTGTCTTAAAGAAACCGAAAGAGAACAAGCCAAAACAACAACCCAAGCTCTTTTATAATGTTTAAAACCCTAAGTCTTACAACCAAGCCAACCGGGATAACTAGCCACGGCAATGTAACAACAATAACCGCCACGATGAAATGGGTTCAAATCGGAGTTACTCCAACGACAATCTGTTCTTTCGGGGAGGTCCTTGAACCGTGGAAGAGGCAGGTCCAATAACTGCAACTCGACCCCTGGCCGCCATAGCCGCTACTCATCCCCTGTTGCCAGGTGAAGCCCACGTAACGACCAATGACACATCCCAGCGGTCCCTACCCATAGTAGGCCACCTTCATTACTTCTTACCAGCATGGAAACAACTTAGCAAATCAACAAATCCTCACCATCATCAGCCAAGACTATTGCCCCACATTCTCAACCAAAGCAACACTGATCTCACCACCTCTTTGGGAGTTTGACTCACAGTTTCGCCCCGCCGTTCATCCGAAGTCCAAGACCTCAAGAAAGGCGCCATCTCCGTAAGCCCAGATCCCCTTCGCCCAGATTAATTTTCTTCCGATCAAAAAAATCAGGGGCAAAAGATTCATCTTCAACCTCAAACCTTTAAACCAGAAAATGGAAAATTACCACTACAAGATGGAAACTCGACACCATTCGTCAATCCCTAAAACCAAATGACTGGACGATTTCAATAGACTTAGAAGACGCATACCTCCACATCCCATTACACGCATCAGTTCATCATCTCTTTCACTTCACGTACAATGGTAAAGTGTACGAGTTTCAGTGCCTACCCTTTGCGTTCAATGCAGCTCCCAGGATTTTCACACTCGTTCTCAAATCCATCCTAGCTCGGCTCCATCGGAACCAAACCCTAGCAAGCGCTTACCTGGACTGGCCCCTAAACAACCAAAACCCAACCCAACTCATCCCTTAACCGAGACTTCGCAACAAATCTCCTCAACCAATTTGGATTAGGCATAAACCTAAAAAAATTAAGACTCATTTCCGTTCAAGAATTCATTTTTCTAGGTCTAGTTCAACCTCGCATCTGCAACCGTTATGCCTTTACCAGACAGAATAGATGTCTTATCCAAGGCTCGTTCCTTTTATCAAAATCCGAACCGCACGTTCTCAGAACTCAAGTCCGTCATAGGAAAATTGGACTCCGTGGCGAATCTTGTCTCTTACGGCTGATGGATGACCAGACTGTTCCACCATTACTGCATCAATACTTGGGTAAAACATTACCAAAACAGCAACATCTCACGCCCCACAGACGAAACATTCCCGACAGAATCTCTCCTATGGTGGTCAGGTCTCCAAACCCTTTCCCAATCGGTTCCTCTCCACAAGTCCCTACCCGATCTCCATTTCCTCACGGATGCCTTCCTGGAGGGTTGGGACATCCCTAGACAAAAATCACATAAACGTCTTGGAATTGAATGCAGTCGTCAATGCTCTACACCACTTTCGTCACCTAATCTCAGAAAAGTCGTCCAAGTTAAAGCAGACAACATGACTGCCATTGCGTACATACGAAAGGAAGGAGGAACAAAATCCCGTTAACTCCACAACATCACCTCGGCGATTTTTCAACTGTGCATTCATCTAAAGACCACGATCCTACCCCTTCACATTTTGGGCAATCGAAACGTTATCGCAGATTGTCTTTATCACCGCAAGCCTCCCTCAGGATAGTGGACTTCAAGAAATCCATTGCTAACCTCTCTTCAACACATGGGACACTGCGATGGTGGACCTATTCGCCACGAGGGACAATGCCAGACTTCCCCACTTCATCAGCCGGATTCCCGACGATCAAGCATGGGCAGTGGACGCTTGGACATTCCCATGGCAAAATCTCTACGGATACCTCTTCCCTTCCTTCCCATCAGAATCGCATTGGTGTAGCGGAAGGAAAATCAACTCAGTCGAACCCATCCCCCCCCCCCCCCCATGCCGGAAATCCTGATCTTCTTCACCGATCTGTTAAAAGAAGACCTGACAGGATCCACAATTCTGGTTTATTGCTCGGCCTAGAATTCAGTTTTCAAAGCAGCAAGCAAAACGGACCACCTCAACGACTTCCGCATCTCTTCACTTATCAAATCTTTTGAAATCGAACGACCAACCATTCGCCGTGTCTTCCCATACTGGGATCTTTCAAATGAAAGGCACTGTTCAGCTTTGACACTCGTCGTGTCGCCACAGTTGTTGAGAATATAGGGAGGGGGGAATTACCTCCCGAATGCCATTATTGTCACCGGCCACTTACGGTTCATCATGTGCTTGTGGAATGTCGTCGCTGTATTCCATCTTCCATGAGACTTATCGCATCAATTGGGCGATAAGTCTGTCCCGTCCGTTTTTTTTTTATTTTGCAGGGTATAAGATCTAGATTTGGGGTTTGGTTAACATCTCTGTAATGTGAGGTGCAGTGACAACCTGAACCGCTGCACTGCGACTGATGTTGGCACCCATGACGTAGCTGTCGACGTGCCATTAAGCCTCAATCCACCCCCACCCACCCCCCCCAACCTGACTACAACAATACCAGAGCTTAAGCTTTTGACGTGTAGTACCCAGTTGTAGCCATGGTGCCAGCAGGCGTGAGGGACAATTTTTCTAGGTATATCCCATTTTTCTTAGGCAACAGGAGCTAACTTGCAATGAACGCTAAACTAGCCATTGCTGCACTGTCTGCCTGTAAATGCTCATCTGGCCTTGATCGTCGTTGACCAGTACAGATTTGACACGCACTAAAATTGTATATGTTAGAAAGCATCTTGTATAATATATATATATATATATATTATACAAGCATGGAAACATTTTAAATACAAGGAAACATTGGAAATACATATACGTATATGAGAAACATTTTAAAACAAGGAAACATTTTATATACGAGAAGGCATTTTTTATACTATATGGGAACACATACATACAGGAAAAAATTTTATATATGGAAAAATATTTTATGTATGAGAAATAATTTTGTATACGAGAAAATATTTTATATATGGGAAATTTTAAACCTATATATATATAACACTAGAGGAAGCCCGTGCTACGCATGAATTCAGTTTACAGACCCACTCGGGCCCCCCCCCCCCTTCCCGGCCCCACTCCCACTCCCCACCCCCGCACTCCCAACTCCCACTCCCATTTTCGCACACACTGGCTAAGAAACGCTTTCACGGATTAAAATTTCTTCAATCCAATTTTTGCGCACACTGGCTGACAACATGGATCATTTTACTCATCAACAATCAAAGGTTTGGAAGATAGTTTTCAATCCTTAGCACGTGCACCATGAATTGTTAGGCACCGTAGCAGAGACATTACACGTGCACGAAAACAATGAGAAGCGATTAAAGTGATTGTTGTCCTTCCGGTTTTCCTTTAACTTTCCTTTTCCTTTTATCAGCTCAGCCGGGACCCTTTTGGGAAACTTGGCGGCTGCTCTTATACCAGTTTTGGTTTTGGGTGGTTATCACAACTTTCATAGGCCTGTGCATACAAAGAATTCCACTGTATAATAGTCACCTCTTCCTTTTTTGTCTGTGGAGTGTCTATACATTTTCTAATTCATAATTTTTACGTTTGCCATTGCCCAATTAGCCATTACACCAGCCAAATGGACACGGTTTGGCTTATTGTATGTCCATGTTTCACATGCTTAAGTTTATTTAACCCGATTTTTGAGCGCACTGGCTAACAAACATCAATCAGCGCATCCCCCTTCGCTTGGCCCTCAGTAGTTCTTATCACCCGGGTGTTTAATATAGTGATACAGCCTAACAGAGCCCCATGCTTTTTGGGTATCACATTTAAATCCTTGGGAGGGGTGGAGCGTGCATCTAGGGTCTATTGGTCGGCCCATGTGCACCTAGGATCAACATTTTCCCTCCCTTGAACGTTAGATACCCGCCTCATATCCCTGCCGCATCTACGCGTCGCCCGCCCGGGATAGCTGTTTCCTCCAGGTGACTAGTACACTTCAGCACAAAGTTGGGTCTATTGGTCGGCCCACGTGCACCTAGGATCAACATTTTTCCCCCATTGAACGCTAGATACCCGCCCCGTATCCCTGCCGCATCTGTGCTTGCCCGGCCGGGATAATAATTGTTACCAGTTGAAAAGACTCCCCCTGTTTGCGTGCATGCATAGGTAAAAGTGATAGGCAGGAGATACACTTTTTTTTTTTATTAAAAATCGTTTAGAGGTACATGCATATTACAGTTGTGAAATAACAGCAAAAAAAAGCCTGAGACAGTTAGATCTTCGAGCCAGGGGTCTTCTTCAAGGTGGCCTGAAAGCTGTAAAAAGGTAAGAAATTGGAATTACCGAAAAATACTGGAATATAAAAACATAGTCAGAAGTCACATGTGTTGAAGGTTACCTTAAGTATGAGGATGCCCACGTTGTCTCTTCAAGTTGGATTGAGTGTAAGTATGGTTTCCTCTTCAAGGCAGCTCCTTCAAGTCGGTCTGGAAGCTGTAAAAAGGTAAGAAACCAGAATTACCGAAAAATACTAGAATATAAAGCATAGTCAGAAGCCACACGTATTGAGGGTTACCTTAAGTATGAGGATTGAGCATGGAACCTTTATATTTCTGCCTGTAAAAAAAAAATAGGTGTTTGAAAGCGAAACAATAACGGTGTACGTATAATACCACCTGATGGCCTTCATCTAGTTGGGGGTAGTTGTGTGTATGGTATGATGGGGACTGAAACAAAAAAAAAAAACCACGAGATTAGACACGGCAGAAATACAAAATGAAGCGACGTCAGGCGGAGACTGAGGGAGCCTAAAAAGCTCACCTTCGCAAATCATATAGGCTATAACGAAGCGATATCAGCCGAAGTAGTGCCTTCAATTCGATAAGCGGAACGTAGTGCAGACTGAGAATTTAAGAACGTGGACAAGGCTGAGGGAGCGGAGTGATAACAGCTAGGTAGTTAAAAACCCAAAAATCCACCGGCAGTTTCCTGAAGGGGAAACTGACGGCTAGTAACGACTCCCCGGGAGCGTCCAGCGAAGGGGATAAGCCTCTATACCCGTAAAA